>QEPC01004381.1:6651203-6690106 GCA_003113815.1 Sphenodon punctatus | reverse complement strand
ATAATACATCATAAATACAATAACAATCCCCAATTAACAACTCCCAACCCTAACCCTTACATAAATCATACAATATGCCCTCCATCCATCTAGCAGTCTCCCAACACCTACACACAGGTAGTGTTAGCCATCCTGCCAAACATCTTCCACCTCCACCCTGCTGCCACCAGGGAGAAGCCCTCCTCTACTCCACCCCCTTGCTCTCACCAAGGGGGAAGAGTCTCTTCCCGGGCAATAAATATATACCCCTCTTCCTCTGTTCAAACATCGTGCACAATTCTCCTTCTTGCATCACACCTGCCTTCGATCACCCCTGCTTGAGCTGAGCCGAGACCATCTGTTGTTCCTGCTACCTCTCCCACCGGCATCAACAGAGATCCCACCAGCTCTCCGCACTTCACTGCTGCTCCCATCCTCCAACCAAACTGGGCCGATCTGCTCGCTAATCCTACTCCTCCCCTGTGGGGGAGGGAGTGTGTGATAGCTTGCCTCCGTGGCTAGGGTAGCCATGTTGGGAGCTGCCTGTTTGAATCCCTCTCTGCACACTCCACCTGAGTGGGTGCTCCGGGGCAGTGCCACTCAGACAGCCTGTCGTCCCCCACCCATCTCCTTGCTCATTTAAAAAATCCCTAAGAGTATAACTGAATGATTTGAAAAACACATTATAGCCGTAAGTGGTCAGCTCAATGATCCAACTAGCTCAGCATCCCATGTGACAGTGGCCAGTACTGAATGCTTGAAATGATGCATTTAGAAACAGACCAATTCCCAACTCCTGCTAGCAGTTTGCGGACACCTTGCATCTGAGGTTGCATCACCTAATCATCTCCGCTAATAGGTGTTCATGGATCTATCCACCATGCTAGCCATGAACAAAGAGGGACCTATTCCTCTGTTCTTACAGCACATTCAACAGCATTTCATATTTCATCAATTTCCCTGCATCTCCTACATATAGTTTCTTCTGCACTTATGGACCTTTGACACAGCAACAGATGTAAAGAGTTTTAAAAAGCCAGTAAGATTATAAGAAACACAGGGAAGGTGAATATCCATCAAATATAACTTTGTAAAAAGAGGACTAGTTAACTCTGACCCTCCCTTCTAAGTTGAGATCTTATCTCGTCTCGTCTCCAAATCTTGCTATTTTTTCCACATCCAACACATTTAAGTCCCAGCACTTCTCTCTCTGTTCCATTAAATGTGACCATTATTATGGGAGATGTGATTAATAAGATTGTCAGCTTCTGTCTTCAGAGTCCTACACAGTTCTTGGGGGGATGCTTTCCCCCCTTTTATATTGTTTGTTTTATATTATTTTATATAGATTTTATATGAATTTTACATATTGTAAGCCGCCCCGAGCTGCCTCAGCAGGAGGGGTGGAATATTAAATGTTTTAAAATAAATAAATAGTGGTGTGCTTCCTGAAGAGAACACTGAGGAGCATTTGGGGCCATTGGAGTTTCTCCTCACCCCCATCATCCGTTGTTCTATGCTATGGGTCCTGAGACAACTGCCAACTCCTGTAGGCCCTTCCCCCGAGGCTGTCCTGCCTTTGGTGCTGGGACTTCGATCAGGCCTGGCCTGGGCACCAACATCAGAGCATCTGCAGGGCTTTCTATCAACACTGTGCCCTGCAGTGCCAAGTCTTTTGGCACCGGGCATAGTGCCTCCCCTCTGCCATTCCATGCAGCAGTACGCTGCAATGCATTTGGGCTATGGGTCTAGACTTGAAGATCTCCTGGAATACCTGGCAGGACCTTTGGAGCCAGAACACCTCAGCACTGTACTGGGCATTTTAGATGTTCTCCTGGAGCTGGACTGGCTGGTTCCTGGGGGCCAGGACTGGGGGCTTTCCCCTGGTCAGGAGGTGGGGCACTCTCCTGTGTTTTCCACAACCTGTTTCTCAGGTCTTTGCAGGACTTGCTCGTCTATATGGCCTCAACTGCGGGCGTACCTTTGGCAACCCTGACGCAAAGGAGCCCTACCACCTGTTTGACACGTGGGCAGTTGGGCAAAGGGAGCATGTTGTCATCCCACGTGCTAAGGGCATTATAAACCCTCTTGACCCAGCCTGCTACAATGCTGTACTGGGGATGGGGCATGACTTTTAAATTTCACATCCAGCCCCCAATTCCCTCATTTCCATGGCTGTGGCAGAACTCTCTAAGGGGTGGTGGGGTGGTGTAAACCACCCTCAGAACCCCATGATAAGGGTGTTGCAGAGTAATAAATGATTCGCAATCAGTAAGGACAAAATGCAACTGAAGGTTTAAAAACAGAACTTTACTTAAGCTTTCTCAAGCACAGATCCTTAGTTACATCTAACTAGTAGTAAGACAAAATGGAGACAGAGACAATGAGAGAGAAGGGAAGAAGGAGTGGTTACACAAAGGAATTCAACTGCAAAACCCCATCTCCCTTCCATGTACACATCAACTTAGCAGCGCCATCTGGCGGCTCTATAGTCAATTACTGTTCTCAATACAGTAACTTTAACTTATGGATGTTGCATACACCAACAAGGGGAGGGCAAGTGTACTGACATCCTGGGATGCAAGATGGCCATCTGCCTCTCTTGATTATTAAGACAGGTCATTATTTGGCCCTTATGACATGTTTTAATTTTACTTTCTGGGACTGGTCCAACAGGTAGTGCCTGAACTTCCTGAGGGGGTCAAAGTAAGGCTGGGCACTGCAGTAGGCAATGGCCTGGAACTAACCCATCATCTCACCTGACTGTTGTATGATGTGGCAGTCTTGGGAGCTTGTGGTGTGCCCCCCACCCTCCAAGACCTGTATTGCTCTGCTTCTCGGGCCTATCCACAGAGGCACAATATGTAGTCAAAAACATCCTTCAACAAGGATGGCCTCTTTGCTGCCTCCACTAATCAGGAGCTGAGGCAGAGTAAGATGAACCACACTACTGCAAAGTACATGGGCCTCGAGGTGCCATATCATTCCTATCAGGGAGCCTCTCGGGTCAGACCTCAACACTTCCAGTGCACACAAGGAGACCCTTCTTTTCAGCCTTCAAAGTAGGCCCCTTATTTTCCCCCTCCTTTTCCCCTGCCATCTCAGGTCTATCTGCACCCTTCTCAGGATTTGGGGTGTAGGGGATGACATAACCAGGGCCTCTACTGCGCCTAGTCCTGCTCCACCTAAAAAGCACTTTTTGTGCTACTCCTAGGACCCTTTCACCTACCCTTGGGGTCCCTTCCTTTAAGAACTTGCTGCTGCCCTTCCTCGACGTTTGGAAAACTATTACTATGGACCAGTGAGTCCTTTCTGCTATAGCGGAGGGTTTTATAATTCAGTTTATCACACAGGTTCCCTGGGATCCTGTAGCTGCTGCTGGTTTGCAGACAGGTTCAGCAGTTATTGGACAAGGGGGCTATTGAATTGGTCAGTAGATCAGCCTGGAGTGCAGGTTTTCATTCTGCTTACATTTTGGTTCTAAAAAAGCTGGAGGGCTAACATCGGATTTTGGATCTAAGGGCCCTAAATAAACAGGTTAAACATTTTCAGTTTTGTATGGTGACCTTGGGGCAGATTGTTTCTTCCCTCAGGGAGGGAGATTTCTTCACAACCATAGATATGAAGGAAGCTTACTTTTACAGCTCCATTTACCATGCACACTAAGTTCCTCTGCTTTGTGTTTGGGGGGCAGGGGCACTACCAGCTTACAGTACTCGCTTTTGGGTTAGCCACCTCCCCTTGGGTTTTCACGAAGTGTCTTTCTCCTGTGGCAGCTACACTTTGCAGAAGGGGCCCCTTTGTCTGCCCATATCTGGATGACTGGCTTTTTAGGACTGCTTTAGTCAGGAAGTTGCAATCCCAGATGACATTGTCCTGTTACCTCTTTTTCCAGCCTGGGGATTCTAATCAGTTGGTGTAAATCCTAATTGATTCCTAACAGTGTCACAGTTTTAATTGCGGCTACGCTGGATTCATGTCTGGCTTAGGGCCTTTATGCTGGAACAAGCATGCCAGGCTATTTGGGAAACCTCTGATTTTGGAAGCCCCACGGCAACCTTACATTTTGTTCCCTAGGCTACTGGGGCTCATGGCATCTACAACTTTCATTAACATCCCAGGCTCGGCTATGATTTTGGCCTCTCCAGTGGTGGCTCACACCATGGTTTATCAAGGATCTCCAGTCACCAGGGTTCAGGCTTACAGACCCAGAGATCATCCTACACAGTCTGACCTGGTGGTCCAACAGGACCAATGTCTGCTGAGGGGTACCTTTCCAGTCAGCCCACTCGTCTCTGATGGCAGCTTCCGATACTGCCTTTCAGAGTTATGGAGGCACGCTCCAGGGGGGTATTACCATCCATGGCCTGCCCCAATCCTAGCCTTGGCCAAATGCTCTCTGCACATAAATGTCCTGGAGCTCTGGGCTCTCTGCTTGGCTCTGAAAGTACTTGAACACACAGACAACCTGGTGGCTGTCTATTACATCAGTAGGCAGGGTGGCACCATCTAGCACCTGCTCCTGGAAGAACAGAGTACTACTATATGCCTTCCCACCAATTCCTCCTCTTTCCCAGACTTTTCAGATGATTCAGGGATTTCGGGGGAACTTGATCCTGATTCTCCAGATTGGTACTCAGAGCTCGGGGAACTGGCCCTTGCCCCTCTGTAGCTACTCCTGGAAGTACCAGACCTCCTCCTCTCCCAGCACAGAAGGGAAGCTTTGGCACCCCAGTCTGGCCTCCCTGCACCTGACAGCCGGGAGGGTTCATTGCTAAGCAAAGAGGAGCAGGGTTGCTCCCATAGAGTATGCAACCTCTTCCTGTTCAGGGGAAAATTCTTTACCAGGGGCTGCTATTTGGCCAATGGCATCATTTTTTTAAAAAATAGGTCCAAGACAGGGCCCTCTCTCACACAGAGGTTTCAGTCCCAACCATTTTGGACTATTTGGTGTTGCTCTGGGAGGGGAAAGCAGCTTTCTCCTCCATTCAGGTCCATCTAGCTGCCCTTAATGCCTTCTGGGCACCTGCCAATGGGGGTTCACTTTTTGCTAGCCCCTTAGTGAAGCTTCCTAAAGGGGGAAGCTACCCCCATCCCCCTGAGTAGAATTGCATTTCCTAGCTGGAATTTAAATGTAGTATTACAGGTTTTCATGAAGGACCTCCCCCTTTGAACCTATGGTTTCTCTCACCATGGACCTTCTCTCCTTTAAAATTGTATTTTTGACCTTCTCCACCAGGAGATTGACTGAGTTGCAGGCCCTCTTCTGCAAATTTCCCTATGTCCATTTCCACTGTGGGAAGGTAGACCTCTGGCCATACATGGGTTTTCTTCCTAAGGTGGTGTCTGAATTTCAGGTGGGAGAGGTTATTTCATTCCCAGCCTTCTTCCCACCAACTAATTTATTACCTTAACTATGCTAAGGGTTTCAGACTCACAACGCATTGTTTGTACTCTTTGGCCCAGGTGTCCGGGGGGGATGGGGGGGAAGGGAGGAGGAAGGGTCTCACTCATGCCGCCTTGCACGCTTCTCTCGAACACTAGTTCTGTCAAGGAGCTTGTGAGGGAAAGTTGCCCATCAGGATAGCGTTTGGACTTATACAGTCTCACAGAAACTAAGCCCCTATCATCATTGGATGCCAAGCACTTGAGCAGCCTTATGCCCGCTGCTCCCCACTCAACCCCGCAGTCATTCGCACAAGGGACAGGTGGGGGGGAAGGTCTGTGCAGGGAGGTGAAGACTGGAAGGGGGTGGTCCAAAGGTAGGGGTGGGTGGGCGAGGGAACATGTGCACACGGCTAGGCAGGGGAGGCCCCAGGGGTGGGGGAAGGGTAGGCACACAGTCCTGCAAACACTCACACACTCTCAAGCTTTCTCCAGGTTTGGAGGGGTGGGGAAGTAGACCCAGGGAGGAAACCACTCGCTCCGCTCTCGTTTTCCAGCATCACACGCAGGAATCTCATGTCAGGAGCAGTCACAGTTCACGCTCAAGGGGGCCAGCTTCTCTCAAGGATTACTGGCACTGGGTATCTCCCAGGACTGGTTTATATGTGCCTGACTCTGCCCTTTGAAAGTCCTGCAGCCACGCTGAACGCCGGGTCAAGCAGGCCCCGCCCCCACATCCAACGCAATCGCCCCCGGTGGCGCCACGTCAGTCCCCTGCGGGCGCGCCTCCACCACTGACAGCAGTGGTGGGACCAGTGGGGCACGGGGGCAGGAGCCTCGGAAGTGACCACGGGGGGGGGCGATCTGGCACGCCTCTGCCCCTGCCGCCTGACA
This sequence comes from Sphenodon punctatus, assembly GCA_003113815.1. NCBI lineage: Eukaryota > Metazoa > Chordata > Lepidosauria > Sphenodontia > Sphenodontidae > Sphenodon > Sphenodon punctatus. Next base: position 6,683,848 of record QEPC01004381.1, on the reverse strand, counting down.
GTACCCCCCCGTTGAACACTCCCGCCAAGACCCCACGCCGGGTGGGGGACGCCCGGATGGCGTAAATGGAAGAGGTGTACCAAGCGAGGAGCCGACACACGGGATTCCGGTTTCCATAAGCGTTCCTCAGAGCCGCAGCCAGCCCAGTCCACAAGATAATGCAGCCGGCCCCGCCGGAGTCTAGAATTGCCCTGACCTCATACTCGGGGTCATCAATAACAGACGTTTGGCCGGGGTTGGGTATGCCTACAGGGGTGCCTTCGGTGGCTGGCTTTAATAAGGACACATGAAACGTCGGGTGTATGCGCATAGTGGGGGAAAGCTGTAGGGTGTACATGACTTCATTAACCTTGCGAAGGATAGGAAAGGGTCCCACATATCGGTAATCAAGTTTTCGTGACGGTCGTACTGACGGGTAATTACGGCGGTTCAACCATACGAAGTCACCAGGTTCAAAAAAGGGCTGGTCTGCGATGCTCGTCAGCTTGTTCCTTGTATTGTTGCCGAGCTTGAGTTAGCATTCTTTTAGCAACTGCTTGTACCTTCTGGATTCGTAGGGCTAGGGCTCCTGCTGCTAGGACCTGGGCAGGTTGGGAGTCTATGACTCCTATGGCGGGGTGGAACCCCTAGGAAATAAAGAAAGGGGAATTCCCAAAGGAGGCGTTTGGAGCGTTGTTATATGCAACTTTGGCTGTCAGGAGCCATTGGTACCAGTCATCCTGGAGGTAGTTGATGTAACAATGTAAGTATTGTTCCAAGTTCTGATTCACTCATTCCACTTGCCCGTTGGCTTGGGGGTGATAGGCCGTGGTAGGCTTCAGAGTGATTTGTAGGGTTTAAAAAAGACTTTTCCAAAAGTAAGACACAAATTGAGTTCCCTGATCACTGACTATCTCTGTGGGCCATCCATGAAGCTTGATTATGTGTTGAATCACTAAGTGGGCCATACATTGGGCCGTAGGTAGGGTCTTGTAGACTATGAAATGGACCATTTTGGTGAAGTGGTCTACTGCCACTAACACCGTCATGTAGCGACGGGATGGGGGTAGTTCCACAATAAAGTCTAAGCCAATGCATTGCCACGCCCAGGGGGAACTTGCAGTAATCCTAGGGGAACTTGCCGGGGTACCTTGGTTTGAGCACAGCAGCTATAATTTTGGGTATATCGTAGAACTTCTGCTTGGATGTTGGGCCACCAGAAGGTCCACTGAATCAGTCGGAGGGTCTGGTCACCTCCGGGATGGCCCGCTAATCGACTGTCATGATGGGCCCATAGAATAGATCATCTGCAGGACGGGGGGACTACTATTTTTCCTGCCTTCCAAAGGAGGCCCCCTTCTTCTCTGTAGGTGGGGTCATCCGCGAGGTTTAGCTCCCTTGCCGTAGTTTTTTGGAGCTGATCGGGTGTGAGGTAGGTTCCGGCGAAGACTTTAGTGTCCAAAATAGGTCCTGTACTAGGCTTTGGTTGATCGGGGCTCTCATGGTAACGGGACAAGGCATCGGCCAGTATATTCAGTCGACTGGTCCGATACTGTATAGTAAAGGTGAATCGGGCGAAGAACACTGCCCAGTGTGCATGTCTTGCATTGTTGATTTGGGCGGTCTGGAGGTACATGAGGTTTTTATGGTCAGTTGTCACGGTGATCGGGAATCGAGCCCCTTCAAGGTAGTGCTGCCACGTTTCGAAGGCCGCCTTGATTGCCAGGAGCTCTCGGTCAAAAATTGTGTAGTTCTGCTCAGCCTCCGTTAGCTGTTGGGAGTAATACGCACACGGGCAGGGAAGGTCGTGATCGGTTTTTGCTTGTAGTAATACCGCTCCAAGTGCGGTATTGGAGGCATCTGCTTCTACATAGAAAGGACGTGAGAAATCTGGGTGTTGCAAGAGGGGAGCAGATAGGAAGGCCTGTTTCAGGTAGGTGAAACTTCGTTGTTGTTCGGGGCCCCACACATACGGTTGGTTCTTTTTTAGTAATAATGTTAGGGGTTTGGTTATGGCAGCATAGTGGGGGATGTATTGCCTATAATAACTTGTGCTCCCTAAAAAGCACTGCAGTGACTTGACTGCCTTTGGGGTTGGCCACTGTTGTAGGGCTTTGACCTTCTGGGGTGCCATAGCGATTCCTTGCAGGCTAATCACAAACCCCCAAAAGTTTACTTCAGTTAAATGGAATGCACATTTTTGTATTTTGCAATACAACTTATTAGTGCGAAGCCGCTGTAGTACTTGTCGGACATGTTCCACATGTTGAGCATGGAGGACAAATAAATAAGGATGTCATCCAGGTATGCAATGACGCAAAGATCTAGAACGTCTCGGAAAATGTCATTAATGAAATGTTGAAAAGTAGCAGGAGCGTTCGCAAGGCCAAAGGGCATCACCAAGTACTCGAAGTGGCCATACCGGGTACGAAAGGCCGTCTTCCACTCGTCCCCCTGCCGCACCCGGACCAAGTTATAGGCTCCTTGGAGGTCAAACTTGGTGAAGACATGGGCTCTTTGCAGCCTGTTCAAAAGTTCAGGGATAAGGGGTAGAGGGTAACAATTCTTGACTGTGACCAGGTTTAATCCCCTATAGTCAATGCATGGTCGCCATCCCCCATCCTTTTTGGGGACAGAAAATCGGAGCTCCGGCTGGGGACGAAGATGGGCAGATAAACCCCTTTTGGAGGTTTTCCTCCAAGTATTGTCGTAACATCTCCAACTCTGGTGCGGACAGGGCATAAATATGACCAAAAGGGGGTTTTGCTCCAGGGAGCAGGTCTATGGGGCAGTCGTATATGTGGTGTGGGGGAGGCTCTGCTGCTTGCGTAGGGCTGAACACATCAGCATAGTCCAAGTACTCGTGGGGTAGAACAACCGTCTTAGTGCTCCCACACATTGTTTGGCATGGTTGTAGGGTCAAAGGGTTAGGCTGGATGCAGGTCTGAATGCAGTAGTGAGAGGAAATGGAAAGGCAATAGCTCCAATCGATACTGGGGTTATGCTGGGCCAGCCAAGTCAGGCCCAGCACCACAGGGAACATGAGGGTGCAAACGACGTTGAAAACCCAACTGTTCATGGTGGGTCCCAATGGTGCACCTTAGGAGCAGCGTCTGCGAGGTCACCGGTCCCGATACCAGGGGGGACCCGTCAATAGAGTGGACTAGTTATGGTTGTGCCTTTGGTTCGAGAGGGAGAGCACCTTCTTGTCCCCAGCGGATGTTGAGGAAGTTCCCAGATGCCCTGGAATCTATCAGGGCCCAAACAATGCAGGACCGTTGGGGTGTGATTCGTATCGTCAGGGGCACCTGGACATGCATGTTGTGCGTCTGGCATCGGGAAAGGGCTTGTTTTATGGCCGGGATGACCCTTGTCCATCCCGGCTCTTGACGTTTCCCCAGTCCCGGTGCTTTGGGGGTAGCGAGGGGCGCTCATGGATAAAGTGGTTAGATCCACTGCAGTAAAAACAGGCTCTGGACGTCCGCCATTTCTCTCTTTCTTCAGGCGACAGGGGTCCACGGGAAGCTCCAAATTGCATAGGCTCTGCCTCTGTGGGTGTTACCCCTTCCGTACTCGGCGGAACGGTGACCGGGTATCGCGGAGGAAAAGTTTGTGTCTCCTGTCATCTTTCTTGTTTCCTTTCCACCAGCCGCTCTTGGATTTGAAGGCAGAGTTTGGCAAGTTTTTCCCATGTCTCTGGGAGGGGCATGTAGACAAGTTGATCTTTAATATCTTTGCTTAGTCCTCGTCGAAACATCACCCGCAGGACGTCGTTGGGCCATTGAAGATCTAAAGCTAGTTGTTGAAACTGGGTGATATATTCAATGAAATTGCCCTTGCCTTGTTTTATAGATAAGATAGCAGTCTCTGCGTCTTTTACTTGGTGAGGATGGGCAAATAGGAATGAGAATTCACGAATAAAGTCCGAAGTTTGGCAGTAGAGTGCTTTTTCCTTTCAAAAGGGTAGTGGCCCACTCTAAGGGGAGCCCCACGAGGTGGTCTATAATAAAGGCAACCTTTAGGGTGTCAGAAGTATATGTCTTGGGATGGGTAGTAAATGTCAACTCACATAAGGCCATGAACCCCTGAATAGCCCATCAGTCCCCTGCAAATTTTTCTATACGTGGCCCCTGGGGTTCCCTCATGGGGGTAAACATCATTGCCTGTTGGGGAGGGGCAGCTGGTGCCACGGGGGCCTCTGACGCCATGGGGGCAGCCGTTGCGGCCGGGTTTCCCCCAGGTGCCCCCGCAGCCGCAGGGAGGCCTCCTAACGCAGCGGCCAACTCTGCATGCTTGTCCTGCAGATCCTTAATTTCCATGGCCATGGACTGCATGGCCCTAACTAATTCACCCAATTGTTGCGCCACATCCATCACCAAAATACGGGTACTCAAGTCTATATGAAGGGGCTCGGGTAATGTGGTGCCGGTAATTCTGTCGGGGGCGGGGGGGAAGGGAGGAGGAAGGGTCTTACTCATGCTGCCTTGCACGCTTCTCTTGTACACTAGTGCTGGCAAGGAGCTTGTGAGGGAAAGATGCCCGTCAGGATAGTGTTTGGGCTTATACAGTCTCACAGAGACTAAGCCCCTATCATCATTGGGTGCCGAGCACTTGCTGAGCAGCCTTATGCCCGCTGCTTCCCACTCAACCCCGTAGTCACTCGCACAAGGGACAGGTGGGGGGGGAAGGTCTGTGCAGGGAGGTGAGGACTGGAAGGGGGTGGTCCGAGGGTAGGGGGGCAGGCGAGGAAACGTGCACACGGCTAGGCAGGGAAGGTCCCAGGGGTGGGGGAAGGTTAGGCACACAGTCCCGCAAACATTCACCTTACACACTCTCAAGCTTTCTCCAGGTGGGGGCGGGGGGGAAGTAGGCACAGCGAGGAAACCACTCGCTCCGCACTCGTTCTCCAATATCACACACAGGAATCTCACGCCAGGAACAATCACAATTCACGCTCAAGGGGACCAGCTTCTTTCAAGGATTACCGGCACTGGGTATCTTCAGCCTGACTCCGCCCTTTGACAGGCCTGCAGCCGCACTGAACGCCGTGGCCGAGCAGGCCCCACCCCCACATCCAATGCGCTCGCCCCCGGTGACGCCACGTCAGTCTCCTGCGGACGCACCGCCTCCGCTGACAGCTGCGGCGGGACTGGTGGGGTGCGTGGCGCGGGGGCAGGAGCCTCAGAAGTGACTGCAGGGGGGGGTCGATCTGGCACGCCTGTGCCCCTGCCACCTGACACCAGAGTACAAGGGTTTCAGGGACTCTAAGCAACTCCTCTCTAGATGGATTAGGGCATGCATTGTCAGGAGTTACGAGGCTAGGAGTCTCCCACATCCCTACAGGTGCATTCCACTAGGTCCACGCCCACCTCTTCTGCAGCCTTACATCAGGTACCTCTGGGTAACATCTGCAAGGTGGCTACTTGGAGCTCCCCATCCAGTTTTATTAAGTATCTTGCAGCTCAGTCTGATGCCAGGTTTAGCCGTTCGGTCTTGCCTAGGTAGGTAGGTAGGTAATTTATTAATTTGTTTGGCCATTGGCCATAACAAAAAAGTAACAAAGCAAGTACAATCATAAATTGCTTATCAGCATAGAGCTTAAAACAAAAAAGCAAGAATATTTAGCACAATAATATCCATAGATATACAAGAAAAAGAGAATAAAAATTTAATTTGTAATTACGTTGCATTTGCCTTACCCTTCCCAGGGTTTATGGCGGCAGCATTTTGCCTCTGCATTAACTAATATTGTCCCCATTGCTAAAGGCCAGTCAATTACAGCCAAGTTGGAGGTATGCTTGTGTTTATTGTTTGTTGCCATTAACTGGAGTAGTGTAAATCAAAACAGGTATTAAATGCTGGAGACCCATCTTGCCTTCCTAAATAAAGGGTTTGAGGTTTGGTTTACTGCAACACGCCTCCTTGTATTGTTTTCTAGTCTATTTATAATGGGACTGTGTGAAAGGATAACGAAGAAGAAAGTTAAGTTTATTACCTGTAACGATTCTCCCGGGGGATCCTCCTGGCCGTCCAGTCAGGATAGTAGGGTAGATCCAGCTGGGAACCACTAGGAGGCAGACAAACTAATTTTCTAGACCCCTCCTCCCAGGGATCTATCCTCTAGCCTCCAGTCTTGTGTCTGCCTGGAACAGATTAGGAAGCAGGCTGACTGTCTCCGTACTGAGACAGTCTATGATCAAGTGGAATTTCTTCAAATAACTCCAGGTGTCAGGGGAGGAGCAATTCCTCTCCCTGTTCACCTCCCTTCAGGGAAGGGACCTTGGAGTTGGACCAGGCACCCCCTTCCCTCAGGCGTGGGGGTCCCCGAGGAGCGGGAGAGTCAGCCCAGGAAAATAAAAGGGGTTTTCTTTGGGGCCATCCCCCATCCCGCTGAGGCGAGGAGGATCGGGAGCGGTAAATCGCCGCGGAGGGAACTTCGGCAAGTACAATCTCCGTCAGTCCTCACTTCTCCGTCCCCCTACCCCCCTCCTCTCTCCAGCAGAGGCCCATTCCCGCTGTTTAAAAGCTCTGGCCCTGGCCTGGACAGCCTCAGCACGGCGAGACTCGCTCCCTGCTCAGGTGGATGCCTGCCCCCCCCCCCCATGACAAGCCTCCTAAGCCCGGTACAGCGGCGCAAGGCAGGTAGGCGCCGGGGAAAATCCAGGAAGGCCCAGGATCAGGATCCGCCCTTCCCCCCCGCCATCCCGCGCGAGAAGGGCTCGAAAAACAAGGCAAGATGATCCCCAAGCGCAGGGCCTCTGCGCAGCAAGGAGGGACAGAGGAGGCACAATCCACCTCAGGGAGCCCAGCACGCCCCTCCCCCCTCCGGAGCCAGACCTCCATATGGAGGTGTTGAAGGAGATCCTCTCTGAGTTAGAGGAAAAGATCCCCCCCTCCTCCCAGAGATGGAAAGGAACGTGCTTTCAAAGGGAGCGGGGCAGGGCAAGCACCCCAGAACCAAGAAGCCGCGTAGACCCGGCAAGGCCCTAGAATCCCCTACCTCCTCGGACTAAGAGGTCCTGTCGGTCCAATCCTCGGAGGAGGAGGAGATAGGAGCAAAGAGAAGGATGAGAAAGAGCAGGCCCCCTTCTCAGAGAGAGCAGCGAAGAGGAGGGGGAGGTGTCTGACTAAGATTCAAACAGTGAGGAGAAGTCAGAGGGGGAGGAGCAGGATCTGGAGGCCTCGTCAGACCCTGACAGGCACTTCCCGACCAAATATAGTGACCAAATTTACTCCCTGGTCACCAAGGCCCTCCACCTAAAAGAAAAGAAAGAGAAAGAGGCCTCATCTGAATCCTCGGAGGAGGAGGGCAGAGAGTACATTCCCTGAGCCAGAGATAGAGATGGGAATGGTCTTGGACAAAGCCTATGAACGTATCATTAAGAGGGAATGGCAGCGGCCCAATAAGGGGTCCAGACTGCCCAAGGCGCAGGGAGCTCTGTACACACTATCAAAGAACAAGAATGCCCTACTCAACATCCCTAAGGTTGACGCGGCGGCCGCCTCGCTAGCCAGAAACTCGGCCTTCCCCACGGAAGGGGAATGCTATTCCAGAGACCCAACGGACAAGGGGATCAAGTGTAACTTGAGAAGGAACTTTGAGGAGATAGCAACAGTCATAAAGATGGCCACGCTGACCTCTTATTTTTCAAGGGCCCTGATGACGTGGATCAAGCATGCGGGGGACCCGAGGGTATCGGCAAAGATGACCAGAGTTCTATCTACGAGGATACAGCTCGCGTACGCCTTCATGGCCAACTCCTCGACAGATATGCTACGCTGGGCATCCAGAGCAGCAGCATCCAACATAGCAGCCCGACGACGCCTGTGGCTAAGATCCTGGAAGGGGGACAATACATCCAAGAATGCTCTGGTCGGGGACCTCTTCCAGGGGCGCAAGCTATTCAGGGTGTGCCTCGACAAAGTCCTGGTGGTTGCCACGGACAAAACCAAGAAACAGACGCTACAGAGCGTGGGAACCCAAAGACGTTCCTTTCGACCCTACAATGCTAACCTCTCGGGAGGGGGGGGGGATCAAGACGACCAATATTTTCCCCACAGAGGAAATCAACAGGAATATAGGAACTGGTGGCAGAGACAGAAGGGGCATGCCAATAGAAGCAAGCCTCGCCAGAACACAGGCCGACCCAAGCTGGACGCCTGACTGGATCACGGAAGGAGAAGAGGACCAACAAAAGCTGGGGGGGAAGTTCCAACGATTTACGACACAGTGGAATCAAGCGACCATGGACACGTGGATCCTACAAACCATACAGCGGGGGTACACAATAGAATTCTCCCGTTCCCCCAGTCAGTCTTTCTGCTCCTCTCCCGTCTCCAGCAACCGGGCCAAAAGAACATCCATGCAAAGAGAAATTGCCAGACTGCAGAACATCGGGGCGATCGAGGTCATCCTGTCTCACGAAAGCGGCCAGGGTCTGTACTCCATTCTTTTTCTGTTCCCAAGAAGTCTGATGAATGGAGGGCAGTCCTAGACCTGAATCGATCCGTAAAAGTGCAAAAGTTCAAAATGGAGACGTTGCAATCCATTTGCATCGCAATCTCAAGGGGAGAGTGGCTCACCTCCCTCGACCTGAAGGAAGCCTATCTCCACGTCCCAGTCCTTCCAGCTCACCGCCGGTGGCTACGGTTCAGCTATGCAAACCAGCATTGGCAATACACAGCGCTACCGTTCGGCCTAGCGTCATCACCAAGAACCTTCACCAAGGTCCTGGTAGCTCTGATAGCGAACCTTCGGACGGAGGGATTCAAGCTACACCCTTGTCTGGACAACATTTTGATAAGGTCCCCAATTTACGAACACGCTCAGAGAGATGTACGCAGGACCATTACATATTTACAAGAGCACGGGTTCATGGTCAACTTCAGGAAGAGCCACCTTGAGCCTTCTCAATCCCTGGAGCATCTGGGAGTGGTGTTGGACACCAGGAGTTGCAGGCTCTTCCTGTCTCAACAGAGACAGCAGAAGCTCCTCGAGCTGATACATTGGGTCTCGGAAGCTCGCAAGATCAAGCTAAAGACCCAGGCGAGCCTATTGGGGGGCCATGACCTCATGTTTGGGAATTACTCAATGGGCCAGGTTCCATGCCAGAACCCTCCAGCGCTTCCTGCGCCCATGACAGGACAACATAACACGCAGAGAGAACCCATGGATCCAGATACCATCCGATTTTTTTAAAAGTCCTTCAGGTGGTGGTTAACGCCATCCCGATTCGTGTCAGGGATGCCCCTCGCAGACCCGGAAATGACGACTCTGACGACAGATGCGAGTCTACACGATTGGGGAGCACACACACAGGGCCTATCGGCACAAGGGAAGTGGACCCTGTGGGAGAAACGACATCACATAAATTGGCTAGAGCTGAGAGTGATATATCTGGTGCTGCGGAGCCTCGCCATGGCTCTATGAGGAAAGGACATACTCGTATACACAGACAACATGGTAGCAAAGGCCTACCTAAATCATCAAGGCAGCTCGAGATCGGAAGCGCTACACAGGATGGTGTCCACCCTCATCAGGTGGGCGGAGAGAAACCTACAATCGGTCAGAGCTCTCCACATCAGAGGCCAAGCGAATGTCCAAGCCGACTGGCTCAGCAGGGTGGACCTGAACCAGGGAGAATGGTCTCTACATCCGAGAGCATTTCAAGTGATAACCGACCACTTCGGTCCTCTCACAGTAGACTTGTTTGCATCACCGGCCAACGCGAAAGTGAACATCTTCGTATCCCTGCACCCGGACAACAGGGCGATAGCGTTCGACGCGCTCAACATCAAGTGGCCTCGGGGACTTCTATATGCTTTTCCACCATTACCCCTCATACAGAAAGCCATAGCCAAGACAAAGACCGAGGGAGCAGAGGTCGTTCTAGTGGCGTCGTTTTGGCCACGGAGGCCTTGGTTCGCAGACCTGATGAACCTCAGTGTAGAACCTCCCCTCGAACTACCAGTCCTCCCAGACCTGCTAACTCAGGGGCCAATACGTCACGACAATCCGGCATCGCTCAAATTGATGGCCTGGAGATTGAAAGGAGGGCCCTATGAAAGTTAGGATACTCTAACAAGGTGCTGGACGCTATGCTACAATCTAGAAGACCAGCAACCAAACGAATCTACCAGAGCACCTGGGCCGCGTTTGCTAAATGGTGTCAGAGTAAAGCCATCAGGCCTAGCAGGGCGCAAATCAATACCATCTTAGACTTCTTACAGCAGGGATTAGAGAAGGGACTAAAGCCCAACACCCTGCAGAGGCAGGTAACAGCCCTTAATAGTGTGCTAGTCTCGATAGGGGGTCTCAGGATTTCTGGCCATCCGCATATTAAACGATTCCTCAGGGCAGCTAGAATTATTTCCCCTCCGGTGGTTCACCGCTTCCCTTCCTGGAGCTTGAACCTTCTCCTGGGTGCTCTTACCAAGGCTCCCTTTGAACCGCTACAGGAGGTCTCTCTGTACTTCTTGTCCATAAAGGTAGCTTTCCTTATCAGGGTCACTTCAGCTAGAAGGGTTTCAGAACTGTGGGCACTATCCATAGATCCAGCACTATGCTCCTTCAAGGAGTCATCGGTGGTCCTCAGATTGGACCCGGCCTTTTGCCCTAAAGTGAATTCCCTTTTCCACAGGGAACAGGAGATTAATCTCCCTTCTTTCTGCCCCAATCCGGGTCATCAGCTAGAACGCGTATGGCACAGTGACACCCTGGATGTTAGGAGGGCCTTGAAGATTTACCTTTCTAGGACTAGGTCTTTCAGGAAGTCTTCGGCCCTTTTTGTTTCCTACAACCCCCAGAGAAGGGGTCTGAAGGCATCCAAGGCCTTAATTGCCAAGTGGATGACTCTTTGCATCTTGGAGGCCTACAGAGCTGCAGGCAGAATTCCCCCAAATGGGATTTTCGCTCACTCCCTCAGGGGTGCCACCACTTCTGCTTCCTACGGAGAGATCTGTCGAGCTGCGACATGGTCCTCGGTGCATTCTTTTACCAGGCACTACAGGATTCCGTTGCAGGACTCGATAGAGGCGGCCTTTGGGAGAAGGGTCCTTCAGGCGGTCCTCTGAAGGGAGGATACGGTGAAGACTCTCACAGTTTTCTGTCAGTAGCTCTCTCCACTCCGTTTACCCCCCCTTAAGTGGATCTGGGGTACTGCTTAGTTACATCCCTACTATCCTGACTGGACGGCCAGGAGGATCCCCCGGGAGAAAGGAAAATTGGTTCACTTACCTATGAATTTTCCTTCTGCGGGGGATCCTCCTGGCTGGCCAGTCCCCACCCGGAGTGGTAAGAACTCTGTGGTGTAAAGACAGGGTGTGGCTACCTTGTCGTATCCTTAGCCCTTCGTCTCTCTGTTAGATGGGGTGAGTTTAAAGGAAAGTATAGTAAGGAGAAAAGATAATTTTAGAAAAGTTTAATCCAGTTCAGTGAGTTATGATGTTAATAAGTTTTTGTAGCATTAAGATAGGTTTAACAGGCTTATAGAGCATGGAAAGACTGGAGGCTAGAGGATAGATCCCTGGGAGGAGGGGTCTAGAAAATTAGTTTGTCTGCCTCCTAGTGGTTCCCGGCAGGATCTACCCTACTATCCTGACTGGCCAGCCAGGAAGATCCCCCGCAGAAGGAAAATTCACAGATAAATGAACCAATTTTCCTTTCTTCTTCGAGTTGTATCCTTTCACTCAGTCCCAGCACCCTATGTCCTCCCCATTTGCAGTGGCTAATATATGAACTGACTAGGCTGGCAAGTGAGGGCTATTTATATGCCTAGAGGCAAGAAAAAAAGTGCTTGCTTTATTCTGAGTTAGGCGCTAGATCATGCCAAATACTTATAATAGGACTGATTGAGAGGATACAACCTGAAGAAGAATCATTACAGGTAAGAAACTTACCTTTTTCGTAAATGCTTGAACCTGAACTGGGTATCTCTTCTGTGGCCTCTGTAGCCAAATTAAGAATTTTGAACTATTGGCTGCATCTTCATTTTAGTTTGCATCCAACATTGGCCCTTTTGGCTTTTCCCCTTTTGATTTCAGGGCCATGGGAAGGTTATATTGCTGATATACTGTCCTCCTTGGGATTCTCTGAATGCTGTTTGCCTTCTCTTCCTTATCCAAATGCTTTGACTTTAATTAAATCCCGTATTGAGGACCAAGAACTGCAGTGCCTTCTAGTGGACTTAGATTCACAAAAGAATTTCTGTGGTTTATAAATACTTCCCATTCCAGGTTTGCTGTGCTGCTTATCATTCTACCTTATCGAGCTGGGGAGGTAGGATGACATTTACTCTGGCAGGATCCAATCTGCTTCCATCAGCAGTAACTGAGGGTAGATTTACGAAGACTTCTAATAATCTGAGATTCTGTAATGTTGTCCCCAACAGGTGGTAGAATCAGTGGCCCATGTTTTCCTCGATTGGACACTATATACTGAACCTCGAGGGGAGCTGTTGGCCCCGATTATTAATGAATTGAAGGGCTGCAGCCAACTTCAGGTTCTGGTAAGGCTGCTGAGGGACACTGAGGATGCTTTAGAGTTTCCTTTTAAAGTTTTATGTACTTTCTGTGATATCATATGGTATGAACTTTTAGTAGATGTCCTGGGTAAATAATATTTTATTGAGAATTTTCTTAAATGTTTGTTTTATGTTTTGTGTTTATGATGCTGCTGTGTGTGCATAATAAAGATTGTGCTTAGGGTCACCATAATATACTCGGTTACAACATCGTTTGAGGTGAGGCTTAGCCGAGAGCAAGCGATGAGATCTACAGGTCGGTAAACTTCCAGCTATATATGGGGGGTACCTCTCTGAAGGTAGGCCTCTGTCTTTTCCTCTTGTGTCTAAAAGTACTAATAGCTAAAAAAGGTATGAATTTAGCTTTCAAACTGATATTGAATTTGGGTAGTTATTTACTGACATTGAATATGCAAACTTGGGAAACATTTTTTTTAAAAAAAGCATTTTTGTTTCAGTTTTAATAAAAAGCTGTATTTACCATTGGTTAATACAGTATATATTGTTATTTTCCAGGCCTGGATACAAAAGATGATAAATTTGCCAATGTGGATAGGAATGAAATTTGAAAAATCAAAATCTGAGTGGCAGTGGATAGATGGCTCAAAAGTAAACACTGCTGCAGACTGGTAGGATTTCCTAGTGTCTTTTATTCTCGAAATGGAGACGGACCTTATAAGTTGCATATATGTATATTGGCTCCAATCCAATGCCGTGCGCGGGTTCCACATTGCCGGCACATTGTGCCGTGCATAAACCATGCGTGCGCAACTCCGCACGGGGATCCACGGAGCATTGAATTGGGGTCACTAACTGTAGTTAATGCCTGTTTGGAATGATTAAATGATTATTCTGTTGTTTATATTGTGCTTTGTTAAACAACTGAAGTCAATCGGAGGGCAGTTGTGGACATGACTAGGCTTCAGTGCGTTTTCTAAATTGGGGGGATCTCCCCCCGCTTCCCACTTTAAAAACATTTTAATACGACATGAGGTCTCTGTCACTATTACCAATGTAATAACTCTGGTTGTTTAGCACCTACACTAGCCCTTATTACCAGTGCAGCTCCCAGCACTAAGTGCTAGAGCTGACATTAAACGGGTGCAAGATTGTGCCCTAACTTTCCACAAACTCCAAAATTTAGCTCTCTTGAGTTTCACATCTGTTGTAACTTCTATTTTTGCTTGGTGAATTGGGTAGTCAAATACGATGCTTACTGTATCCTAAATTGCTCGTTATATCATAATTTGCGTAAGCTGGCAGCATGCAAAGGTTCTCATTAATGTTTCAGATTTAATCTTGGAACTTCTGGGCTCTTGGTGATTACAGGTGGGGTAGTACTTCACTAATAAGGTGTAGGCTTGTAACAGAGAGTACTGTCTCTTTAAGGGAGACTGCTGTATTTCCTGACCAGTTATGCTGAAGTCTCCCTTAAAGGGGCAGTACACTCTTACAGGGCTTTTTTAATTTAATTTTTATCAAGTGTAGTTTAAAACGTTTTGCTTTTCCTTTAGGTTAACGATAGATGGGGATGCAGCTCTTGGTTGTGCAGCTCTTCTGCATAATAAAAAAACTTTGCAAGCAACTTCTTGTGATGCCAAATACCATTTTGTGTGTAAAAGAAGAGAATGTAAGCAACGGGCTGATATTGTTGTTCAGTCCTTTTATTCATGCTTCCCTTTTCACTTCTGTGTGTGTCACTTATTTGAAATTGTTCATTATTTTCACCTTCTTTACGATATACTCATCCTGTGCATAAATTCCAAAGCCTGTCTTGTTTTATTTATTGAGTTAAATTTATATTCTGCTCTACCCCAAAGGACCAGGGTGGGTAACTGCTAGGGATGGGACTTTCGACAAAATCTCGATTCTTGGTTTTATCAGTTATTGGTTTGGGCCAGCCAGGGCTTTCTGGTTTGCTCCCTTTCTCGGGAGAGCAGGTCACCCCGCTCTGGATCAGGCACCCGACTGAGGAGGACCGGGGCCTGCCAGAGGGACCAGGCAACCTTCCCAGACTGGGCTGGGGCTCCAGGAGGCTAGCCGGAACTCCCCCATTCGCTCCCTTCTCTGAGAGAGCAAGTCAACCCAGAACCACGGACTGAAAAAAATGACAAAGTCCAGAGGTTGACTGTCCCACCTGAACCGGCCATGAAAGTCCCTATGGGGAAAAACTCAACTCCTATCCCCATCTCTGGTTCTAGGAGGCTGTATGCGTCTCGGTCTCACCCCGCCCCCTCGGGTCCCGACCTCGGCTATTTTCTCACACCCCCTTCCCACCGTCTGCTGGGAGGCTACTGAGAGAGGGGAGGACCTGGTGTTTGGCATGGCAGAGAACGTCCAGAGGAGAGGAGGCTGAGGACAGCCCTGTGAAAAACAAAGTGAGCGAAGAGCCCGCGTCCCCAGAGGGTGTAGCAGGGCAAGAGGAGAGGGGGAGCCTACAGCACCCGGAATTCCCAGGCAGTCTCCCATCCAAGCACTAGCCTAGCCCAGGACCGCTTAGCTTCTGAGATCAGACAGGATCCGGCGCGTTTGGTTCAGTGTGGCTGTAGGCACTATGGCTCCATGAAAAATAAATAAATGGCCAAGTTCCAGTCGGTCAGGATCGGGCCCTGGCTGCGGAGGCTCAGGCCCCTTGAGGGGGGATCAAGCACCCTTCCCGGGTTGGCCCAGGGTTCCATGAGACTGGCATGAGCACCACTGCTCGCTACCTTCCCCGGGAGGCCAGGTCAACCCAGGCCCACGGTCTGAAAAAATGGCAAAGTTCAAACCTTTCAGGATTGGGCCTTGGCTGTGGAGGCTTGGGTCCCTCAAGAAGGACCAGGCACCCTTCCCAGGCAGGCCTGGAATTCCATGAGGCTGGCCCAAGCTTCACCACTCACTCCCTTGACTGGGAGACGAGGTCAACCAAGGCCCACAGTCTGAAAAGCTGGCAAAGTCCAAACCTGTCAGGATCAAGCCCCGGCTGTGGAAGCTCGGGCCCCTCATGAGGGACCAGGCACCCTTCCCGGGCTAGCCTGAGGTTCCATGAGGCCGGCCTGAGCTCTTCTGCTCCCACGGTCTGAAAAAATGACAAAGTCCAGAGGTTGACATTGCCACCTGAACTGGCCCTGGAAGTCCCTAAGGGAACAACTCAGCTCCTGTCCCTGTCTTGGGCTCCAGGGGGCCGGATGCATTTTGGCCTCCCCCTGCCCCCCCCCCCGGTCCCAAACCGAGCTATTTTCTGGCTCCCCCTTTAAGTCATTTTCCGGCAGTTTAGAGAGAGAGAGAGGCTTTTTCGACCCGACAAGGGTACCGCAGGAGACGTGCGGCCATCCCCATCCCTCACACCTGCATTCCTGGAGCCCCGCACCGGAACCAGAGGGGCTCCCTGACCCACTGCACGGGCCTTGATCCTCCGGGGAGGGGCCCAATCAGTACAGTGGTGACTTGGACTCCCTTGTCCGGTTGAAGCCCGTGGAGCCCCGAGCCGGCCGGGAGAGGGTAGCCCAACATGCGTCCCGATCCTTTCCATCATGGCCGGACCATTTTAATTTTTTCCCTCGAAGTCTAAAGGTTGATCTACCCCCCCTGGGAGGGGCCTGAGGAGTCCCTATGAGGACTGACTTAACGCCGATCACTGACTTCTGGAAAGAAGGTCGGCCGCCTCTCTGGCTGGCCCCTCACCTGATTGAGCCCTAATGCTATTTACTCTTCCTCACCCCCCTTCAGTTCGTGTGCTGGGAGATTTCTGAGAGGTTTTTTCGGAACCTTGACACTTCCAGAGGTGTTCGGCGGTTGCACTCTACCCTTGCCTTCCTAGGCCAGATGAGGAGCATGGGTGAACGCCACGAATGGAGAGGGCCCCTGTGCTTGTCCCCAGGTGCTCTGCTTGTCAAGAGGAGGGACCCCTTCCTCCCTCCCACCACCCTCCACCTTGATCAGTGCGGCTCTCATCGTGCCGTGGAGGGCCAGCCTTTCGGCCCAGGTCCAGGTAGAGTGGCCTCCTTCCTGATGTTGCTGCAGCTCCCCTCCCCCCCACCGCAGGGCCCCCAGGGCTGGTGCACCATATTGTGTGCCCCAGCGGCCACCCAACCTTGTCTCTGGAGCATGCCCGAAGCACATGGTTCTCCCCCCCCCCAGAGGTCCGAGAGCTGGAGGCACGTCCATGGCGGTGAGGGGGGAGTGGGCAGACACACACACCCCCACTCTCCTCCTCCTGCTCTCTGCCCCCAGGGCTGCTGTCTTCTCTAGCTCCTGCCCCCGCCCCCCACTGCTCACACGCTGAGGACCTCCACTCCCCTGGGAGAGGCTCGGGCTTGGCCCCGTTTGGTGAGGCCTTCCCACGTGGGGAGGTCCGGCAGTGACCAGCAGCCCCGCACCGCATGGAGGTGGAGGAAAGGCCCCCCTGCCCCGACCTAATACATGCCGACAAGCGCTGACCTCTGGGGATGCATACATTTATCAGATCAAAAACAACCCAGGCTCGCCTGTCCGCTATGGTGTCTTGAGATAACCTCGGGCCTGTCAAACTCCCCTGTGGTGGCGAGGACTCATTTGAATATCTACCCTATCAACTTTTGATGGTACTTCCTGTGCCTACCATGGTGACCACGGGTAACAGAGAATCAGGGTTCGATTCTGGAGAGGAAAACTGAGTAACAGCTACCACATCCAAGGAAGGCAGCAGGCTCGCAAATTACCCACTCCCGACTCGGGGAGGTAGTGACAAAAAATAACAATACAGGACTCTGCAGTTAAAAATCTTATAGTTGGATCTTGGGATCAAGCTGGCGGTCCACTATGAGGCAAGCTACCACCTGTCCCAGCCCCTGCCTCCCTGCACCCCCTTGATGCTCTTAACTGAGTGTCCTGGGGGTCTGAAGAGTTTACTTTCCCCTCTCTCACCCGAGATCCCGCGTCTGTCAGTGGTGACACAGGGCTTCCTGTGGGGCCTCCTTGGGTCCCGCGCCGCCGTTCCTCCAGCCCGGCCTGGAGGTTCCATCTCTAGTCAGCTTGCGTGCGGTGGGCTGTCTTCCCCCAGCTCCCCTGGGCCTCCTCTGACTGCTGTCCTCTGAGCTGTGCCGGGATCGGGTGAGTATGTGGGGGTCCTGCTCCCCATCTGACTCACCTCTCCTTTCTGACCGTGACCTCAGATCAGACATGGCGACATGCTGAATTTAAACATATTAGTCAGTGGAGGAAAGAAACTAACCAGGATTCCCTCAGTAACGGCAAACAAATATGGAAGAGCCCAGCGCTGAATCCCCGTCCCATGGTGGGACTCAGGAAATGTAGCGTACAGGAGACCCCATCCCCGGTGCCACTCCAGGGGGGCCCAAGTCCTTCTGATCGAGGCACAGCCTATGGACAGTGTGAGGCTGGTAACAGCCCCCGGCATTCTGGGGCTGGGTCTCCTTGGAGTCGAGTTGCTTGGGAATGCAGCCCAAAATGGGTGGTAAACTTCATCAAAGGCTTACCGGCATGAGACCGATAGACAACAAGTACCATAAGGGAAAGTTGAAAATAACTTTGAAGAGAAAGTTCAAGAGGGCATGAAATGGTTGAGAGGTAAACAGGTGGGGTCCACGCAGTCTGCCTGGAGGATTCAACCTGGCAGGCCAGTGGTCGGCTGGCCCAGGTCCCAGCAGATCCCCTCCCTCCCCTCGCAGGATGGGGGGGGGGCCCAGGCAAGGACCGTGGCCCTAACAGCCCCGGTCCCCGTTGGGTGCTCTTCCACTAGTTAAGGGGTGTGCCACAACTGGTTCTGAGTTGGCTGGGAAGGCCTCCAGCGGGCAGGTGGCCTGCCGCCCTCATACAGCAGCAGGTGTTACAGCCCCCAGGCAGCAGCTCTCGCCACATCCCAGGGCCGAGTGAAATGACCAACTTCACCCCCTTTCCCATCGGCCCCCTGCCCCCCATCTACAGGGGTGCAGGTGACGCGGGCTGTCCTGGTCCTGGCATGACTGCCAACTGGGGAAGACTGCGCTCAGTGTGCCCTGACTGCATCGCGCCGCTGGGTGGGGAACAGCCACGCAGGGCGTCCGGGGTCCACGGTGACATCAGCTACCCACCTAACCTATCTTGAAACACAGACCAAGGAGTCTTAACACGTGCGAGAGTTGGAGGCTCTGGAAATGAAAGGCTCATGTTGCGATGAAGGTGAGGGCTGGCGCGCGCTGGCTGACGTGGGATACCAAGGCCCACAGACTTAGGCAGAGGGTGCTGCCCCGGCCCGCCTCGCCCTCCCCATTGGGGAGATGGAGCACTAGGACTCGAAAGGTGATGAACTATGTCTGGGCAGGGCAAAGCCAGAGGAAACTAATGTGGGGTCCATAATGGTCCTGACGTGCAGATTGGTCATCCGACCTGGGCATAGGGACAAAAGACTAATCGAACCATTTAGTATCTGGTTCCCTCTGAAGTTTCCCTCAGGATAGCTGGCACTCGTCCGAGATCCCCCCGTGCTTTGGCAGTTTTATCTGGTAAAGCAAATGATTAGAGGTCTTGGGGACGAAACGATTTCAGCCTATTCTCAAACTTTAAATGGGTAAGAAGTCCGGCCCTCTGGTGTGGGACCGGACGTGGAATGTGAGCCACCTAGTGGGCCGCTTTTGGTAAGCAGGACTGGCGCTGCGGGATGAACCGAACACCGGATTAAAGTGCCTGATGCCAACGCTCATCAGACCCCCAAAAAGGTGTTGGTTGATATAGACAGCAGGACGGTGGCCATGGAAGTTGGAATCCGCTAAGCAGTGTGTAACAACTTACCTGTCGAATCAATTAGCTCTGAAAATGGATGGTGCTGGACCGTCGGGCCCATACACAGCTGTTGCCGGCTGTGCAGTGCCCATGGGGGCTATGTCACAATGAGTAGGAGGGCCGCTACAGCGAGCCTTGAAGCCTAGGGTGCCCTGGGTGGAGCTGCCACAGGTTCATATCTTGGTGATAGTAGCAAATATTCAAATGAGAACTTTGAAGGCCGAAGTGGAGAAGGGGTCCATGTGAACAGCAGTTGAACATGGGTCAGTCAGTCCTAAGAGATAGGCGAGCACCATTCTGAAGGGATGGGCAATGGCCTCCATTGCTTTCGGCCAATCGAAAGGGAGTCGGGTTCAGATCCCTGAATCTGGAGCGGTGGAGACGGACTCTGTGAGGCATCCAGTGCGGTAATGCAACCGATCCCGGAGAAGCCAGCGAGAGTCCTGAGGAGAGTTCTCTTTTCTTTGTGAAGGGCAGGGTGCCCTGGAATGGGTTCGCCCCGAGAGAGGGGTCCAAGCCTTGGAAAGTGTTGCAGTTTCAGCAGGGTATGGTGAGCTCTCGTTGGCCCTTGAAAATACAGGGGACAGGATGTAAATCTTGCGCCAGGCTGTACTCCTGTCTGCAGCAAGTCTCCAAGGTGAAAAGCCTCTGGCATGTTAGAACAACGTAGGTAAGGGAAGTCAGCAAGCCGGAACTGTAACTTGGAGATAAGGATTGGCTCTAAGGGCTGGGTCCGTCGGGCTGGAGGTTCTCCTGAATTCACAGCTGCGCTTGGATTCTCAGATGTTGACTGTGGCCAGGGGCGACTTTCGCCAATTACAAATGATGAGGAGGCGCCACTCATATGTCTCTGACTCTGATCTTGCCACCTCTGATCTCTCCCCATGTAGAGTGCAATTCACTCTACGTGGGGCTGCCCATGGTGATGGTTCGGAAACTGCAGCTGGTTCAAAATGTGGCAGCCTGTCTGGATACTGGGATGGACTTCAGGGAGTGCATTTGATCGGTGCTCCAAGCTTGCACTGACTGCCTATTGTCTTCCAGGCCCTATTCAAGGTGCTGGTTTTAACCTTTAAAGCCCTACATGGTCTGGACCTTGCTTACCTGAGAAAACACTTCATCCTTGAGACATGGGGCGGCCCCTGTGGTCATCCGGCAGCACCCTCCTGGAGGTCCCGCATTATCAGTGAGTCTGAACGGACAGGTGTGCATTCTCTGCGGTCGCCCCATTGCTGTGGAATGCCCTCCTGGTGGAGATTCGCCTCAGCCTGGATCTCTTTGCTTTCTGGCATAGTTGTAAAAACTGGCTCTCCCATCAGGCGTTTGGCAGAGGGGAGGGTAAGGGTGGGACGGAGTTGGGTGGGGAGTTGTGTATGGGCCCGACGCTCCAGTTGTTTTTTACACAGATCAGGGTTGATATTTTGTATTCATGGCTTATATACTGTATATTTATATATTTTATATTTTTTGATGTTACATTGTTTTATTATATATTTATGTTTGTTAAGCCACTCTGAGTCATTATTGTGAGAGGGGTGGGATAAATATATAATAAAATAAATAAATTGACAATGGCCAGAGGGGCTCTTGTATGCATTCCTTCTGTTCCACTTATTATGCAGAACAATTGGCAAAGTTTGCAAAGGGAAAGTGAGAATCATACTAGTGGACCCCTACTGGTCAAGGAGGCCTTGGTTTGCAGATTTAATCAACCTAAAGATAGCGGATCCATTATGAATGGGTCTGGAACCAGAGCTACTCACGCAGGGACCCATACAATATGAATAACCAGAGTTCTTAAAGTTGACAGCCTGGTTCTTGAGCGCATAGCCCTGAGAAACCTAGGCTATTCAGAGGTGGTGTTGAGCACGTTAATGGCAACAAACTGCCAGTTACCTAAGAATATACCAACGCACTTGACAAGTCTTTGCATGGTGGTGCCAGGACAAAGGGGCAAATCCTTAGAAGACTAAGATAGCAGACATCCTTTTTGCAGGACGGCTTAGATAAAGGTCTCAGACCAAGTATATTAACTCAACAGGTTTCAGCAGCAGATAGTACCTTGCTGGTGATGGTGGGGGAGGAGGTTTTTTCAAGATTCCTTCTCACCCCCACATTAAGAAGTTCTTTAAGACAGCTAGATTACTATCCCTTCCGGTGGTGCACAGATATCCCACTTGGAGATTAAACATAGTGCTAAAATCCTTGACTAAACCACCATTTGAACCCCTAACACAGGTATCTGCTTACTTCCTATCCATCAAAGCAGTTTTTCTCATTGCTATAATATCAGCCAGATGAGTTTCTGAATTAGGGGCCCTTTCAATAGATGCTTCGTTATGTATCTTCAAGAGGGAGTCAGTAGTTCTATGTTTTGGACCTGGGCTTCATGTCCAAGGTCAATACTGTGCTTCATCAATAGCAAGAAGTGGATCTGCCGTTCTTTTGCCCTAGACAAAACGTCTGTTAGAATGTGCATGGCATATCCTAGATGTCAGGAAAGCACTTAAAATCTATATTGACAGGACTAAGTC
The DNA here is from genome assembly GCA_003113815.1 of Sphenodon punctatus. Classification (NCBI taxonomy): domain Eukaryota; kingdom Metazoa; phylum Chordata; class Lepidosauria; order Sphenodontia; family Sphenodontidae; genus Sphenodon; species Sphenodon punctatus. The sequence continues at coordinate 6,662,076 of QEPC01004381.1, read as the reverse complement.
TTTTAGACAGTCATCAGTGCTTTTCATTAATTACCACCCTAGACAAAAGGGTCTTAAAGCTGTTGTGGCTATGTGCATATCAGAGGCTTACAGAACCGCTGATTTAATTCTGCCTCAGAGTGGAATACCTCATTCTACCAGAGGGACAGCAACCTCGTGGGCCTTTAGGGCCAGGACTCCTTATAGAGAGATCTATACGGTGGCCACTTGGGCTATCCTCCATACATTCACTCACCATTATAAGTTGTCTCGGTTTCGGCAGAGGCAGCCTTCGGTAGAAGAGTGTTTCAGAGAATCCTGGAGTAGGATTAAATTCAGCATAACAGGGTGAAAACAGACATGACGCTAACCACCCTTTAACCACCCTTGGTGGTTATTTATGCATGTTGCAGGGCTGTATTGGTGCCCTATGCAGCCCTGCAACATGCATAAATAACCATCAAGAGTGGTTAAAGGGTGGTTAGCGTCATGTCTGTTTTCACCCAGTTCCAAGTTATTCATCCACCCAGACAGTTTTGGGGTCACTGCTTTGGAAAGTTCCCAGCATCTAGAATACCTATCCTGTAGAGCTGAGGAGAAAGGACAATTGGGTTTCTTATCTTGTGAATTGTCCTTCTGGATAGCTCCAAAGGATAGATATTCATCCCCCACTCCCCCCGGCTAATTTTCTTTTCTGATGGGACTGGAACATTCCTGTGTGTAAGGGTTAGAATAACTTGGAAGTTTTAGTTTTAGTGTTCAGTATTAACCACGCAATGTTAGTCAGTTGATAGGTTAGGGTTTGTCCTTGAGTTTTATTGTTACAGACTTCAGCTTTATACCAACTGGGAAATGGAGGCTTCAATCCCCTCTGAGTATGCCCAGTCAAATTTGAAGGTTCTGCCTCCTACTGGGTAATGGTGGAGATCGCTTCCCCAGAATCTAGAATACCTATCCTGTGGAGCTTTCCAGAAGGACAATTCACAGAGGAAGAAACCCAATTGTCCTGTTTATGCTTCTTCGATCACTTTCTCACATGCGTTAATATGCACTCGACGGTGCAAGGGCAGTCTGGGACTCAGATGACGCGGAAATGCGGATCTTTGCCTGCAAACATGCACGTCCAGCAGGGTAGGGGAAAGGTTCTCTGCCGGATGCACGTGTTTGCCAGCAAAGATCCAGATTTTCGCCCTTCTCGTGAGTCGGGAGCTGTGCGTCATGTCCTCGACTTCCCTTTGGCACCGACAGGTGTGTATACTATTAATGCACATGAAAAAGCGCCCTTAAAGAGATCCATCCTTCAGGATCGCCTCCTCCTTTGTAACTATACTGTGCATGTGCACCTGCAACTTCTCAGCTTCGTAAACCTATCCCTGTTTCTCCTTATGTGCCCCTCCCCTTGTCTATTCTAGATTGTAAGACCCTCAGGGCAGGGACCTGTGTCTAATCACAACTGTACAGCGCTAGGCACATTGCTGGCACTATATAAATAATAATAATCACGAAATGCATCTGTGATCTCTTTCCATGACATGCTGTTTTTCTCTTCCTTGTAGATCTGAACATGTTTCAGTTTTATAGTGGCCACGTAATAACGCAAAGACAGAATTTGGTGCCAAAACCATATAGTACTCTCCAAGCTGCTGAATACGCTTGTTTGTATGAGAAGACTCAATGTACTGGAGTAGTCCATTCACAAAAGCAGTACTATTTGGTTAATGGAATAGAAGTGTTTCGAAGCTCCAATAAAGCTGACAGTCTATATATTAAGACTGGTAAGTATTTAGAGTATCTGAGCTATGCCTCTGGTTGTATACTGCATGCCTACTCTCGTTTGACTGCCTAGTTGCAACAACCATACTTCCCCTCTGCACCTCTTTACTGTAAGATTATTGCATTTGGCCATCGATTTTCTATTGTGGTCCATTCTTAAAATGCCAATCACAATGACAAAAATGCTCTATTCCTAAAAGATATCATTTGGTTAGTTTTTAACAGATATTAAAATTCTGCAGCCAGATGTTCAGGGTGCATAATAGCTTTGCTCAGCGTACTTGAGGGAAGGAAGGTGTGTGTGTGACGCAAAACACAGTAGGGGGCGCTATACAGCTGAGCCCCCCACCTCACTGTGTTGATCAAAACTCCGAGCCTGGGGCTCCAACAGGGACAGGTATTTAGCTATTTCCCCACCTGTTGGCAAGCCCAAGAAAAACCTTGGTTTCTGCTGCACTCAAAAATCATAGGGAATTCATACAGCTCATGATATGCGAAACCCAGGAAGTTATAACCTCACAACCTCAAGAACAAAATAGTTAGAATAATTTATGTAGGACTACAATTCTCTACGTCCGTGAGGTTTGCCCCCGGACTCTGCCCGATTCTACTGCGGGCGTGCCAGACTATGCCCAAACAGGCGGGGTTCAAACTGTGCTGTTCGTGCCCGGCAACACTTTTTCTCTCTCCTGAGGAGGCAGGCAGTCCTTGCTGGGCTTAGCTCCTCTTCCTCATTAGTAGGCAGGGACAAAGGATTTGATAGACCGCCAGGACCTGGGGGAGGAGCTAACCTCGGCCTAGCAGCCCCAGATCTGTTCCTGCCTCCTCAGGAGACAGACACAGGGACGGCGCTCTCCGAGCGCATTAAAAAAAAAAAAAGAACACAAGCAAGAGGCCAGAGGAGCATCCCACTCGCCTCAGAACTCTCCCCTTCGGGGTGTTGAGCACGGGGCTCAAGGTCGGGGGTTTGATTCAGTGCCGGCTCCCCTCCACACCAAGATGTCGATGCGGAAGGGTGAGCGTTCCTGGGACAGCCCCTGCCCACCCCCCTGAAAAAAGGGGGTGCTGGAACGAGGGAGCCATCCGTTTGGCCAGGGAACAGACCTGCGGTGCCTCAGCGGCGCGCGCAGGTACGCCGGCATGACGGAACCCCTGCGGGTCTCCGGAAGAGGCCCGCCAGACAGCGATAGGTATCGCGAGCCCCCGAGGAAGGCGAACAGAACCCGTGGCAAACAGCTCCCCACCCAGACACACTGAAGTCCCCACGGGGGAGGAGTCCCAGGGAGGACAGAGGCCTAACTCGCAGGGTGCCTCAGGGCCCTACAGACCTGCCTCCAGGGCCACCAGTCAGGCACGTGCCATGGCACACACACACACACACACCCTTTGCGCCAAAACCCCGCAGAGCAGGAAAGTCCGGCGCCGGCCCAGCAGGTCCGCAGAGACAGAGGGAGGCACAGCCCCAGACCTCACTCTCGCAGATCCAGTCAGGGGAGTGCCTCTCACTCACCCAGAAGTCATGAAAGAAGGGAGGAGTCGTGGTCTCCTCAGGGGCATCATGTTAACAGGAGACTGGGGTCTCTGTCTGGTAGGGGTCGCTCTTCTCCTAGAGAGGACACGGTTATCCCAGTCTACTATAGAAGTAGAGGAAGGAGAGACCCCTCTTCCTCTTCCTCCAGGGGTCTCATGGAGAATACAGACCAGGCAATGAGAAGGCTCCCCCTCAAGTTCTGCAATGGCTGGGCCAACAGCTCATTTCCAAAGGCCCAGATGATGTAGCACACCTGCTGGGGGGAATGTCCCGAGCTCCCAGTTCGGTTGCCTTACAGCGGGAGGGGGAATCGCGCCCCGCTCAAGTTCCCCTTGGGATAGATCTATCTCCCCCGAACCACGTGCAGGGCTTGGGGAAAGTTCAGCGGGGGACCATCCTGAATCTGAAAGGGAGGAGGAAGAGCTCCAGGAGAGGGACGGGCAGGACCCTGTCTCAAAGGTGGGGGCCCAAATATTCCCCCCGGAGCAGTTTGGCAGACTCATTCCCAGGGTGGCATCCAGGATAGGACTGTCTCTATCCACCCCTACCCCTCCCTCTCAAATCGAGGAAAACCTAGCGAAGGACACCTCGTTAGTGCTCCCACAGGAAGAGATGGATGCCTCCAGACTGCCACTTCTGGCCTTATACTTACAGATCCTCCAGGGGGAGTGGGAATTCCCTGCCAAGGCCAAGAGAATTCACTCCACGGCCAAGCAATTCTACTCCTTACTGATATCGCAGGAAAACGTGTTCCATCTACCTAAGGTAGATGCGGGGGTCTCACACCTGGCTAAGGCATCTGTACTTCCTACAGATGGCGAGGGCACGCCCAAGGACCCATTGAATAGAAAGGTGGAGTCTTTCCTTCGCAGGGATTTTATGGCATCCTCCATGGCGTGCAGGGCGGCAGCCACAGGTTCCACTGTGGCACGGACTATGGTGCTGTGGATAAAGGACCTCAATGACTTCACCACTCCAGAGGAGATGCGGGACACATTAAAATGACTAGCGGCGGCCTTTACAGCAGATGCATCGCTGGATGCAGCTCAGTTTTCAGCCTGGGCCATGGCCAACAGCATGGCAGCAAGACGAACGGTATGGCTCCGTCTGTGGAAGGTGGATTTGCATGCCAAGATGGTCCTCACAGCCGCACCCTTTGCGGGGGACAAGCTCTTTGGGGAGCCAATGGAGCACATCATGACAAACGAGCCAGAAAATAAAAAGGCCCTTCCTGTTCCACCATCTAAGAAGGAGGGTAGGAGAAGACCTCCTTTCCAGCAGCCTTTTCAATACAGGGGGGGGGAGCCGACTGAACAACAGGAAACTACTGCCGTAGGGGTCAAAGGGCCCCTAGGTTTAACCCGCAATCTAGGGACACCAACAGATCCAACAGGGTCAAGCCTCCCTCCTCCTGACTCGCTCAGGTCAGGTCGAGGGCGGTTCGCTGGGAGGCCATCTACGGATGTTTGTCCAACAGTGGGACTACTCCACTGCAGACAGTTGGGTGAGGGAGACCATCTCAAGGGGGTACACGCTGGAATTCCTCACCAAACTAAGGGATTTGTACAGACAGGCGCCAATGTCTCAAGCGCCAGAGAAACACAAACCTACTACAGAAGCCTTTCGGCATTTAGTATGCATCGGGGCCATAGAGCCAGTTCCTCAGTGAGAACGCCGCTCTGGTGTGTACTTCGTCTTCTTTACGGTGCCGTCAGAGCTATCCTAGACCTCAAATGGGTCAACAGATTCTTGAGGCCAACAAAAATCAGAATGGAAACCCTAGCCTCTACGGTCCAGGCGATAAGACAGGGAGACTACCTGGCTTCCATAGACTTGAGGGAAGCATACCTGCATGCCTCCATCTGGCGCACACACCAAAGGTTTCTCCGCTTTGCCTACGGCCAACGCCATTTCCAGTACAAAACTCTCCCCTTCGGCCTGGCGTCCTCCCCGAGAGTTTTCACCAAGCTGCTCGTCGTCCTGGTAGCTGTCCTCAGAAAAAGGGGATACACGTGTACCCGTACTTGGACGACATGCTTATCTGGGCCTCCTCCCTTCAGGAGGTCACAGCAGCAGTAGCAGCTACCGTGGAGATGCCACAAGCACATGGCTTCCACATCAACTGGGAGAAGAGCTCCCTTACCCCGAGCCAGAGGCTGCTCCACCTCGGCATTATGCTGGATACAGCCAGGAACAGGCTGGTCCTTGCGGCAGACAGAGAGCTCAAGGTGAGGCGTCACTTCACGAGTATCAGGAAGCCCAAGGCATCCAGCCTGCGGGACCTATCGAGCACCTTGGGGATCATGGTGTCATGCATGGACTCGGTGGCGTGGGCTCGTTTTCATCTCCACCCCCTGCAGGCTTTTCTGTTACCCTGGCAAGCGCAGATTGCTGCGTGTCGCAACCCGACCATCCAGGTCCCGGCCCCCGTCAGATCCTCCGTCAGATCCTTGGTGGCTCCAGGCGGACAGGTACACAAGTGGTCTCCCAATACAGGAACACAGGAGAATTGTGGTCACTACGGACGCCAGTCTATCGGGCTGAGGGGCACACTGCCAAGAGTTAGTGGCACAGGGCCGTTGGGGTCCCGAAACCGAGGGGACGTACATCAACATTCTAGAGTTGAGAACGATACGGTTGGCCCTGAAGGCCTTCCTCCCCAGGCTGAAGGGCCAGCATGTTCAGGTGGTCACTGACAACGCGTCTGCAATGGTATATATCAACTGACAGGGCAGCACGAGGTCCAAGAGAGTAGAGACTGCGGCTGGAGGTGAGTCTGCTACTGGAATGGGCAGAACAGAATCTAGGGTCAGTCACAGCACTACATGTCAGGGGGGAACAGAACATCATGGCAGACTGGCTCAGCAGAGCGACCTTGGATCCAGGGAAGTGGTCTCTCAACCCCGAAGTCTTCTCCGTCCTGGTGCAGAGGTGGGGAATGCCTCACATGGACTTGTTTGCCTCCAGGGCCCAACAGCAAGGTGAACAGGTTCTTCTCCAGGTAGAAGGACTACGGGTCGAGCAGCCTGGGTGCTCTGGTGCAGAAGTGGCCCCCTGGACTCCTATACGCGTTCCCTCCGGTACCTCTATTGTCCTGAACCCTGAGGAAGATAGCAACTGACAAGGCGGAGGTGATTCTGGTGGCACCGAATTGGCCACGGAGACCTTGGTTCTCGTCCATCAGGGAGCTCCTGGTGGACGAACCAATCACCCTGCCACGGAGAAGGGATTTCCTAACACAGGGCCCCGTCAAGTACCAGGGAACGCTCAACTTGAACTTGACTGCTTGGAGATTGAGCGGGAGTGCCTGAGTACCTTTGGATATAGTAACACGGTATTGAACATCCTCCTCAGGGTCAGACGGGAATCAACTATTGGATATATAATACCACGTGGAAGGCGTTCCAGGATTGGGTGCTGAAGCAGGGCGTAGCCTCAACCAGAGCTACCGTCTCGGATGTCCTGGCATTCCTCCAAACAGGTCTCAACAGGGGTCAGAGTGTCAGCACGCTACGCAGACAGGTTTCGGCTCTCTTGGCGACCTTAGCATTCCCGGCACAGGAATCGCTGGGGGAACATCGACATGTGCAGCGCTTTCTGAAGGCAGCGGCAGGTCTGGCACCGTCCGTGCGCCATAGATTTCCGACTTGGAAGCTCAGCTTGGTCTTCGATGCCTTACAGGGGCCTCCATTTGAACCCTTACAGTGAGTCCCACTTAGAATCCTGTCATTCAAGGTGGCCTTCCTTGTCGCCATTACATTGGCTAAGAGGGTATCGGATAGGGATGGGCGAATGCGGTTCGGGAGTTCGGAGACAGAACCAAACTTCTGAACCGAACTCGAATTTCAAACCGAACCAAATTTCCGAACTCCTTTCTGTTCGCCCATCCCTAGTGGCAACACACACCAAAAAGCCCGGTTTTGAATGGCCGAACTTGGTTCGGAAGTTCAGAATTCGACTGAACCGAACTTCCAAACTGAACTCGAATTTCAAACTGAACCGAACCGAAATTCCGAACTCGAATTTCAAACCGAACCTAACCGAATTTCTGAACTCTGTTCTGTTCGCCCATCCCTAGTATCGGAGCTGGGAACTCTCTTGGGAGAACCTGAACTCTGCCGTTTCGACAGTGACAAAGTCACCTTGACCCTACATCCAGCCTTCAGACCCAAAGTGGACTCCAGCACCAGCCACAGTCAGGAGTTGGAGCTTCCATCCTTTTGCCCTAATCCCTCGCACCCCAGGGAAGTACTCTGGCATAAGCTAGATGTTAGAAGGGCACTTACAGTGTACTTAGCTAGGACGCAGGAGTTCAGGGTTGACTCCTCGCTTTTTGTAGGTTTTCGTCAAGGGTCTAGGGGGAAAAGGGTATCATCAGCAACCTTGGCCAGATGGCTTAGGGGATGTATTTCCTTATCCTACAAGTCTTTGGGCCTTAGAGTTCCAGAGGGCATAACAGCTCATTCCCTCAGATCAGCTTCCACCAATGCGGCGCTCCTTCAAGGAGCGGCGTTGGAGGAAATCTGCAAGGCAGTGTCCTGGGCCTCGAAGCACTTCTTCACCCGTCATTATCTAATCGACAAATGGGCCTCTGCTAGGGCGGCCTTTGGGCGAAGGGTTCTTCAGCGAGTAGTGTCATAGGAGGCCCATGCACTGGAAGAGTGATTTGGCCAGTGATCCGGAAGTCCCGCCCATGTGGTGGAGGTTAACACTGCTTGGGTACATCCCAGCAAGGACTGCCTACCTCCTCAGGAGAGAGAGAGAGGAAAATTTGGTTCACTTACCCTGTGAATTTCCTTTCTTCTCTCCATGGGAGGCAGGTAGTCCAGCCGGCCCATCCGGATCATAGGTATCAACCCTTCAAAGGCAGATGCCGGAAGGGCGTGGTCGCCATAGAAGGAGGGATACTGGACTTAGCACAGTTTGGTCACCTCTCCTCTCCCTAATTTAGTTTTGGTTGGGAGAAAAATTCCTGAGAGGGGTTACTAAATCAAGACACCAGAGTAGTTTGTTCTAAGTTAAGTAATTTATTTGTTTAGCCGTTGACCATAACAATAATAAAATAGACAAATCAATACTTCGCGACAAGTACAGATGTTAAAACACAATAAATAAATAAAATATATTCTCTATATATCTGGTAACTCATATTTCTGGCCATACTGACTACCTAGTAAATCAGTACACGGGAAAGCCTTACCCGTTGCACATATTGTGCTCGGGCAGGCCCCCGCAAATCATTTCAATAGCTAATAGAGGAGCAAGTACGCACACAGACAACGTTATTCCCAAACTGCTGGGGAGCGTCAGGCCTACAGGTAGACGGTAATGTGCCTTCCCCTTCCTGGGGCTTAGTTTGTTCTGGAGAGTTCGGTTTCATTTATCCAGTTTCATAGATTCAAGTTAATGGTTGTTTTTTTTAAAAAAGAGAGAGGAAAGATTTATTTCCTTAGTTTGGCAAGCCACAGATCTACGGCTGCTAGGCCAGGGTTAGCTCCTCCCCCAGGTCCTGGCAGCCTATCAAATCCTTTGTCCCTGCCTACTAATGAGGAGGAGGAGCTAAGCCCAGCAAGGACTGCCTGCCTCCCACGGAGAGAAGAAAGGAAATTCACGGGGTAAGTGAACCAAATTTTCCTTTCTGTGAGTGATCAACACTCTGAATGTTTGGCCTGCTTAGGAGAGACTCACATCACACGTACGTGCAAGGCCTGTGCTGCCCTTTCTACTAGGACGAGAAGGGCTAGATCTCTCTGGCTCCAGGACATTTTGACTAGAAGGGCACTACAAGATAGTGAAGAGGGGCCTCTCAGGTCCCCACTGGGCACTTTAAAGCACGGATCCAGAGGCCATGGCGCCGGGAGCTCTGACGGAACCACCAGATGCCGCTGCTTCTCATACACGGTTTAAAGAACCGAAACCTACCATAGAGCCCGAGGCCCGGGGTCCGGTACCATCAGTAGCCAGGAGCACATTCCACTCTAAGAGTGACTCTCGTCCTAGGGAACATACCTCTAAGCACCCTGAGGAGGAGAGAAAGAAAAAGAAGGCGGCTAAGAGGACCAATGCAGAAGGTCCCCCCTGCAGTCTGGAAATAGAGACTATACTCTTAGATACTGAACAGGACCCAGTGCCTCTGGTACCGCCCGTACCCTTAGCGTTCCAACGGTTCCAATGGTGGCTCTCGCACCTGCCATGCCTACGGCTAGGCAATGAGAGAAGTCAGATCCTCCCCATCAGGACCGGCATGGGGACTCACACTCCCTCTCTCACCACAGTGAGTACCGACACAGTGAGTACTGGCAAACCGGATCCAGGTCCCCTGCTACGCATATACCCCTGCAACAGGATAGACCTAGCAGGTATAGAGACAGGTCTCTGTCCAGACTACAGGACACAGCCCTCCGGTACCACAGAGATCAGAGAACACACTCTCCCTGTTCTTGCTGTTCATCCTACGAGGGTTCACGATACCGTTGATACTACGATTACCCCAGCGGACATCAGTACCGCTTCCGTTCTCGAAGCAGATCTCCACCATACCCATCCAGGGCTGACTTTGACACCATGCAGTTCTTCAGTCACCACGTTAATACAGGCACTACTGCCCCGGCTCATGTGAGCAGTTATGCCCCTCCTGCCCCCTCTCGGGCACCTCCAACCGCCACAGTTTCAAACCTCCTCCAGCTGTAACGTCGGTACCCGTCCCTTTGTCGGTACAGGGAGTAAGGGTTCCTCCCCTTTCTAGGCCCCATTCAGTGGGTCCACCCGCTCCTTGGCCACCTTCAGTGGCTCCACCTGCTCCACCCGTTCTTTTGAGACAGGATACCATGGTGCCCACCTTCTCTATTCCGAAATCAGTGATTCTACCTCCTTCACTCACTGGTACCAGATCAGCACAGCCCTTGGGGACCAACTTCCTGAACTCCCCGATAGGGAACCCTCTCCTTGATCACCCAGCTTCGACTCAACCTCCACCTGCCCTGGAGGCCTCAACAGGAAGGTCTGCATCTCCTTCATCTTCCTCCCTTCACCTATACAAGATGAGGAAGAGACCATCTCCCCTCCCCTGCCAGATATGGTGTCAGAGCCTAATCTGATTCTGGCTACTAAGGACACGAAGGCCTTTCAGACTATGTTAAAAAAATTGGTTTCAGCATTACCTAAACTTCCCACTAACATGGTTAAGAAGACATAGGGTACTTTCAGACATGACGCTAACCACCCTTTAACCACCCTTGGTGGTTATTTATTAGGGGTGGGAAACCGGTAGAATCCGGTATCCGATAATGCCGGTACCGGGCGTACCGGCATTATCGGATTCGACCCGGTAATCCGGACCAGGTACCGGATTCAGGGGTACCGGATTTTTTTACATTGCAGCCATTTAAAAATGGCTGCAATGTAAAAAAACTTAAAGCCCCAGCAAGAAAGTTTAAAAAAAAAACAACCCTCCCCGAGTCCAGGCTGCGCGGGTGGAAGGGGGGACACCCCCCACCCACCCTGCCCAGCCTGGATTTTTGTTTTAAAAAAGACTAGAGTAAGACCCAGAGGCGAGGCGAGCCCACCCCCCCCCAGCACCAGCGGCCGCGG
>QEPC01004381.1:6609442-6643518 GCA_003113815.1 Sphenodon punctatus | reverse complement strand
CCCGGAGCTCAAGGTAGGAGGCAATGGCATTAATCCCTGGGTGGGAAGGTAGGGTGATCCCTGGGGTGGGGGGTGTTAAACCACCCCCCACCCCAGGGATAAATAAAGTACCGGTACACTTACCTGCTGGCTGCTGCAGTGCTGGTGCGGGCTCTGGGTCGCCGGCGGTGGCCCGGAGCCCGCACTAGGGGATTTAGGGGAAATTATTTTGGGTGTTTAAATCCAGGCTGGGCAGGGTGGGTGGGGGGGTGTCCCCCCTTCCACCTGCGCAGCCTGGACTCAGGGAGGGGGGAAGTTTTTGTTTTTTTCCATTGATTTCAATGGGGACAGTTCCCCATTGAAATCAATGGAAAAGATCCGGTACCGGTAAACCGGTATTAATCCGGTAAGCTGGTTTTTGTAAATCCAGGAACCGGTAAAACCGGTACCTGGTATTTGACCTGATGTCCCACCCCTAGCCTTAAAGCCCTGCGTCTGCAGCCAAGAGAATGGGCGGCACGTCACTTCCGGTAGCGCAAAGAGCATGTAAACACCTCCGTGCGGCTTTCCTCTTGAATATGGGACTCCAGAGGCGTTTCTAAGTGCCTCTTATAAAAGTGGCCCCAGAAGGCATCTGATTTGGGTATCTTCCATTAAAATCTTGTTAGTCCTTAGTCTACGGTGCTGGTGGACGTGTATGCAGGTGGGGCTGCCAGAACGCTGGAGGTGAAATCCTGGGAGCTCCTTGCTTCTCTTTGGGCTGGGTTGCTCTGTGAGGCATGCTCCTTGATAACGCGGGTGATGCCACAAGAGGGAGCCCCAAAAATGTTTTCACGCAAAATACACAGGTTTTAATCATGTACCTTATAAGATGAGCAAATAGCCTGAGTGGGGGAAGACACCCCCCTAAAAGGTTGCCTGATTGTGAGAAGACCCCCCACTCCCCAAAACACTGTCAGTGTTTATATTTTATTATGTTATGACACATTTCCACACAAATTAGCAGTGTTTTTTGCCATGAACCGAATGATGTAAATTGAAGGTATTTTTGGTGGGGACACTTTGAGTGTGTCTGATTTGGGTATGGCCCACAATAACTGTCAGATTTTATATTTTATGTGTCAGGACACATTTCTACACAAAAACAAGTTTCAACCATGTATTATAAGATGTAAGGTCCTTTTGGGGTATTTTGGGGTACCCTATAGCCTAAATGCCCAGAAGTTGCTTAATAAGACTCACATTTCTTGTATAAATCTACAAAAGGCCATCTTTGTCAATGATTGGAAATTCTGTACCTTATGAGGAGGGCAAACCCGTTACAGACACTTGCTCTATTACAGGAGGCAGAAGCCCTTGGAGTAACGCACGAGTGCTTAACTTGGTCAGAAGCTGCTCTGGCTAAAAGAGCCAGAGGGGGATTCCCCTTCTCAGAGTGAATCCTTTCTCTCTCTTGGTAGCTGTGCCTTCCAGGCAAAGGGAGACGTCTTTACAAGAGGCACGCACTCACGCGCGCTCCTAGTTGTCAGAACCCAGAGGGGTAGAAGGGGTTGGAGGCACCTGCACGGCCGCGTCAGGCCTCGTCGGCAGCCACAGAGTCGGAGGAGGGCATTGGGGCCCGCCCCCTCTCCGACGTCAGCAATAGACGGGCGGAGCCGCAGTAGCGTGGCGTCCCTGGGTAGCCCAGGGGACGCCGATGTCAGGCGCATGCGCACCACGAACCCGGAAGCACGCCCTCGCCGTTCGGCACGCCTGCAGGCACTATCTAATCAGGCTCCCATATAAGCCTCTGGAGGGGCTTGGATCAGTGCTGGTGATCGGACTCGTGCCGTGAGACTGGCCCTTGGCGTGGAGTGGAGTGGAGAGTATTTGGCGGTGTGAAGTAGTGAGAGTGTGAGCGGAGAGCGTGGAGTGTGCGAGGTGAGTGTTTGGGTAACTGTGATAGTAGGAACATGTGAGCAGAGAGAGAGCATTGAACCTTTCCTTCCCTGTGACCTTACGCCCCCTGGTGAGCCCTGTGTGAAAGCCCTATCCCCTCCTGGTTCCTCTTCCCTTCGGGCCCCGTGGGCTCCTTTCCCACTGAACCACCACTGATCCCTCACTTCCCCTCCGTAGCCCTGTACACGTGCGTGCGTGAATACTTAGAGTGGGCCTTGTTCGGTGCACTAGTCCCGGTGATGAGCTTTGGCAAGGGTTAGCTCTCGCAGCTCATACCCAGAGCCTATATAAGACCCTGAGGGACCCTTTTTCGGCACCATATTGCCCTAGCATCTGGAGTGTGTCTGTTGTTCCCTTAACTCCTAACACTAGTGGAGTAAAGAAAGAAAACAAGCTTAGACTTTACTGGTAAGGGTAAAAAAAAAAAGGTACAAACAGGTACTAATGGGAAAGAAGGTAACTTGAGCAAGTTCCAGAGTCCAATTCAGTGGGTGCATGCATGCTTTTGGATCGTGACTGCCTAAAACTGTTCCTTTGCTGGTAATTGGCAGGTAGCAGATCCTTTACTTACAATTTCTTCTCAACGTGCTGTAGATAGAGATAATTCCTTAGCAACATGGGGTACAGTCCTTAGTTCCAGCTGGCAGAGGTCCAGGGGTTGCAAAGATCAGAGCAAGAGAGAGCAAGCGGGCAGTGTCTGTCCCTTTTAAGGTCCTATCCCCCTCTGCTGGGATTGGTTTGTGGGAGGTCACCTGGTCTGTGCCCAACCAATCAGGGTGAGGTTACCTGCGGATACCTGAGTTATGATGACTTCACACACACCCAAGGAATGTCACTTGCGACATCCTCTATACAAGGCTCCAGCCTACGAAAGCTGACCCCTGCTATGTGTCCTGGCAGCAGGCTTACAGGCCTCTTTAGCAGTCCCAAGGTCAAGGCCTCCAAGGTTGTGTGACTTTTGCCAGAGGGTGTATGTCACTATTTGTCCTCTTTCTGCTCTGGGTGAGCTGTGACCTGAGTTATTCTTATCAAATGAGACGAAATTTGGAGCTGATGTAAGTTGTGCCCGGATGCATAATCTACAATCAGAGTGTAGCGTGCTCTTGTCACATCTTTGCAATGCCTTATTAGTCTTAGTGGCCAAGATTCAGTGCACACAGAGCCAATGGTGTTATGCTGCTTAGGGATTCTCTTGCACAAAAGGAGTTCCTACTTGCCCTGTTCAAGCAGCTCTGCCCATGCAAACTTCTGAAGCAGCAGCTCAAAGACTAAGATGGAAGCGGTTTCTTAGCGATGGCTTCTATATTCTCTCAGATTTGCTGGTGTAAACTAGGAATACAATAATTACATCAACCAGAAATAACTCTTCTGAATTCATTTCTAGAAATCAGACCCTTTGCGTCTGCTTTATGTGCAAATATATGTTTCACTGTACAGAGAGAAAAAACGTATTCTGATAAGAATAGGGGTCACGTTTAATATGAAAGCCAAAATGGTACTTTGAACAAATTCATCTATTGAAAAGGGTAATCTTCCTTTTGGAAACCATAGGTTCAACCATAGGTTCCACCATAGTCTGACTGTACATGTGCTCATATTAGTATTGATCTACTAGTTTAAGTTTAGCATGGAGTTATGACAGTGTCAGAGCAGTGTCAGTAAGTGTAAAACTAGGCCTTGTATTAGTTTATCTAAAAATCTTCACATTAACCAGATTGATACAGAGAGGGTGGGATGTTGCAAAAGGTAATTAAGTCCCTTCCAATCTAGTTTTCTCTTGTTTGTTTAAACTTACAGCATTCTCTTTTTGAACCAGACAAACTTGGGGAAGGCAAATGTTCCTTGTGCTTATTTGATGCCATAATTTAACTCTTAACATTTCCTTTTAGGCTGCAAGCCTGGCTACTTTGGCACAAATTGTCAATCCACATGCCGTCCATGTGACAATAATTTACCTTGCAATGCTATTACCGGACTCTGTGTCGACTCTTCCAGCATTACGTGTAGCTTGCACTCTCAAGATTCTGCATGTTCTGGACAAGGTAGAGAAAGCTCCATATTGTGGCCTGGTTAAAGTTTGCATGTTTGCATTTATTGAAATCCCATTTGGTTCCACTAGCTGTCCACAGAGATTGCCATGGCTGTGTTGGTGATAGCAGTGTGATAAATGAGATAGGTGGGGATCAGAGAGGTGGTGATGCCATTTCAGAGCAAGGAAAAATTACCTGCATCTGTCAAGAATGCTGTCTGATCTCAACCCGCTCAACTCTTTGGGGTGGTGAGTCACTTGTTGGCTCTGAAGGGCAGTAGATTTATCTGTTGAGACATACCAGACATTTACTAAGGGTGTGTACTTTTTGTTTTTGTTTTTTTGATAATGAAAACAAAATTTTCATTTTCATTATTACAGTATACACAGACAAAAACAGAATCGAAACTGAAAACAGTTTTTTCGGTTTCGTGCAATACCGATACTAATAATGACACTAAAAAAATAAAAGATTGTTAATAAAAATGAAGGACTGTTTTGAATAACGAAAATGAATAACGACATGGGTCTAACATTTACGGCATATTTCAGTGGAAAACTGATTTGGATCTGTGACTGATTAGAATTGCTAATTAAGGCACTATATCAGGACAAGATGTGTCGAAGGCTTCTCTCTCTCTGGATAAGTCTGAGTCAGTGTTTTGTGTGGAGGTAGTGGGGTTGGTATCTTGGCCAAATCCACACCCTGTGAATTAGATCTGTGTTATCTGCCATTATATAATGGTCAGCAGTGGGATGCTAGTCCTCTGTTTGCTTGCATGGTCAACACTTCCTTATTGGAGGACAGGATACCAGCTGTCTTTAGAGTCCGCTGTACATAATTTCTACAGGTGTGCACCAGGGACCCATGTCGTTATTCATTTTCGTTTTTCATTTTCATTATTAAAGACTGTTATCTGTTCTCTTTAATAATTAATGTTTGGTTTTTTTGTTATTGGTGTCGGTATCGCACAAAACCAAGCATTTTGTTTTTGGTTTTGTTTCCATGTTTGTCAGCGTGGGGGGGGGGGGCTGTGTGTGTGTGTGTGTGTGTGTGTGTGTGTGTGTGTGTGTGGTAAAAGTACCAGCAGACTGCATCTCATTATAGCCCCCTCCCACACACACATACAACCCCCCCACACACACACACACATGCTGACAAAAACGGAAACAAAACTGAAAACAAAATGTTTTGTTTTGTGTGATACCGATAACGACACCGTTAACAAAAAAATGAAATTTCATTATTGATTTCGTTATCATTTTCGCTATTGTAATAACAAAACCAAAAAACTAAAATTTCGTTTTTGTTATCTAAATAACGAAAATGAAGTGCACACCCCTAATGATTGCTTCAAGAAGTCACCCCTTGATGCTGATATGCTCGCCAATTATCACATGGTCTTGAATCCCTCCCTGCCAGAGAAGGTTTTGGACGTGACCACAGAAGATCAACTTTAGGAGTTCCTTGTTGATGGGGTTTTTTTTTTACGCGTTTAATCAATGTCCTAGAAACTCCCCTTCTTCTCTGAGCAATTGTCCACATTGTCCACATTGAGCCACAGATATGGACAGGGCAATCACAGATGTGTGACTGGCTCCTTGTGAACAATACATCTCAAAGACCTCCACTGCTGGTAAATAACTTTGATTTATTAAGAGGGTTCACCTGACAATGACAGATAAGATCCAGAATTTAAGCAGAGTGCTGTTTGCTTACTTAGTTCAAGTGGGGATGATGGTGAGGAGCTGCTTCTTTTATCTCCTGCTGCAGATCTTCACACGCATTGCACCTTGTTATCCCATCTAGCTTAGATTACTGCATTGGCTTCTTGGTTCTTCTCTTGAAACTGAGGTTGCAGTTGATGGGAGCTCGTTTGCTGTGAGATAGGACATGCTACATTAAACCTATATGCTCAGCATTGACTGCCAGTAAACTAATGGTTTGAATTAAAGGTTTTATTGTTGATAATATGTAGGACCCATGTTAGGCAGGGCTTTATATAGGCGAGAGATCACCGTGTGCTCTTATGTCCCTGTAATGGTTGCAGTCTTCCAGGACGGATGTCCTTTTGGTTCTCCGATATCACTTTGTAAAGCTTGCTTTCCGTCCCCCTTCAACAGTATGGAAAATTTTAAAGAACTGATGCAAAACACTCCTTTTCAGTGGAGAATTTGACCATCAGAACTTAGTGGCTATGCATCATTATATGGGCAACTGTGCGCTCTGCTAGGTGTCCTGTCATTCTTTCATCTCATGGGGTTGTTAGAGTATGAACGAACAACAGTGCCTAGACATTGTGGATAATGCTACTCTACATCTATATCTAAACTAAACATGTTTATTTCCAGAGTTATGTACCGTAATTGTTTATGACTTTAAGTTTCCAGAAAATCGTGCCCACAGAAGCCCGGGTGGCATTATTTTCTAAAGTAGTGTTACTTCATGGAAGACACTAAAACTAAAACGTGGCGTGATGCCAGGAGCACATGTATGAGCTTTAAAGGGACAGACCTCGTGCAAATCACAAGCAATGCAGAAAAGGTACAATTTAAAGTTTCTCATTAGAATAATGTCAGAGTGGGTGAGATTAGATGCTACTTTATAGTGCAGTGAAGCCATTCTATTTTCATTAGAAGACAAATAGAATGAAAATGTTGACTGTCTCACACACACAAAACTTAGAAGCCTACATTTACATTTATTGATTTATATAGCACCCTTTGTCCTCAGACCTTAGAGGGGTTTAACAGATATGATCATATTTTATTTTATTTGTTTATTTTAAACTTTTTACTCCATTCTTCCCACCAAAGGCAGCTCGGGGCAGTTTACAACATTAAAATACATAATGCAAATATAAAAGAAACCATAAATGCAAAAACAATGACTACCTCAAAACCCTACACCTACCCCTCTCCACCCCTACTCCCCAACCTCATAGCTAACCCTTATCCCCCCCCCCGCCCCTTACCCCCTACTGCCAAACGCCCTTGCAAATAGACCTGTTTTGCACCGCCTCCTAAAGGTTCTCAAGCCTGGAGATAAACCTCCTGGGGGAGGGAGTTCCACAGCTGCGGAGCAGTGGCTAAGAATGCCCTCCTTGTCGTGGAGACCAATTTAAAAAACGGTACCTCCCAGACAGGAATTCCCGTCTGACCATAAAGGCTGCGATATCTTGTTAGATGCCTGAGGGAGGCCATGACCCAACAGCTCGTGTGTTGTCAACCGATGTCAGTTCAATAAAAGATAATAGCTGAACGGCTTTGTCTCCGTTTCTTTTCCATCACATCATTGTGGTGATTTCACAAATCACAGAAAGCCCAAGAGGCAAATGAACATGCTTTTATAGCTAATTTCATTAGCTTTCCGTGGGCCTAACTCATTATGCTAGACAACAGTGGAGTCTGGTGATGGTCATGCTAGTTGTTATCAGCTCTTCTATCTTGGGGAGGTACGGGGTTGGGGGGCTGAAGGTTGTGTGGGAAGATATTTGTGCATGGATGGTTGTGTGTGCTGAAAAAAGAATAGAACTAAGCCCTGTCACCACAGTGTACCTGCATCCCCTGCAAACTGGCGTGAGCCCCATTCACTGCTACCTTATGTGTGGCTGAAGCGAGAGCAGGTGCTCTTGTTCCATTCGAAAATCCTGACTTTTCAGGAGTGCATTCGGACTCATTGGTATTTCCTGCTTCCAGTCCCGTTGGTATCAGTGCCCATGATTTCCCATAATTTTTTGGTAATTTCCAGTGTTACAGTATTGCTCTGGGAGGTGAGGTGCTGTTGATCTTGGATGGCAGCAAGGGCACACAGAGCTCTCCTTTCCTGGACACCTACTGTAGAGTTGCCCCCGTAAGAGCAGTCATATGACTGTTAGAAAATACAAAATGGAATGCACTGTACATTTGATGTCCATATGTGCCCAGCTATGGAATTATAGTGCTGTGGATTTATTTGCAAGAAATCAAGATAATTGTGTGTGTGTGTGTGTGTGTGTGAGAGAGAGAGTAATACATTTCATTGTATGTGTTTAGAGTAATTGAATCTTGTGCTTCAATATATGCAACATCAGCTTGCCTATTCAGATGTAAATCGGGGAAGGTGTTTCCCATTTTTCCATTTGGGCAATCCAAAGTACAGGGGAGTACCTGATGTTTGCTACTGTTTGCAGGCAGGATCCCATACTGGGTGGAACGCTGTCGTGATTCAATCCCTTATTACTAAAATAATAGTACTAGCACAAGATTCTTGATAACTTGGTGTGTGCTCTGTGTTCCCCTCACCCATGTCCATCTTAGATTGTAAGCCCACTGGGCAAGGACCTGTCTCCAAAATGTGACTGTAAAGCACTGCGTACGCCTAGCAGTGCAATAGAAATTATTAGTAGTAGTAGAAATCAGAATATGGTACTTGCTGTGCATGCTTGTTACTTTGATTTATATGCATTTCCCCTTTCATCCCTCCTTTTTAAAAATAAATAAATAAAATCTTTCCTCCTTCTCCCTCCTTCTCTTTTTCTTTCCACGTCTCTGTGGTATTGTTGTGTTGAATGAGTGTTCCCAGAAACCTGTTTAGAGAGATATTTCTTATCGTTATGTACCTTGATTATCTCGGGTTTGTCATAATAATCTGGGTCCTCAAGGTACCACTGAGCACAAATTCATTGAGAAGCTGAACGACGTGACAAGTTTTTATTGTACTGTTGAATCAGTTGAGTTGAAATCAGTATATATAAAAATAACAAAATATAAAATACCTTATAAAAATGTAAATACAATTTTGGGGGTTTTTTTGTAGTCAGCGCAACAACCCAAAACTCGTCTGTCCCCCATTTTATATCTAAATTTTCTTGCATCAGATTCAGAGCAAGGAATGGAGAAATGAGAGGCATTTTATGAATGGATTTGTTGTTGTCATTTTAGGGTTGGGTACATTTTTACGGAGACAGCAGCTGGATTGGTCTGACCTATAAGAAAGAAGAATCCAGATACGTTTGGGTTAATGGCACACCTGCTACTCCTGCCCAAAGTGCATGGTGAGATGCAGCTCTGACAGAAAACCAACACAATAGCATTTGTATCTAAGATCATAGGACTGTCTTTTGAGTCACAGTGGAATACAAGTTCTCAGTAGAAAAGTTATTAAACTGGTAAATGAGTTCCCCTGGGTATTAGCTACAGTGGGTAAAGATTTTTAAAAGTATATCTGTATAAACATCCCCTGACATGAGCCAGACTAGAACCCTTGACTCTCGGACTCCCAGTTTAAATATTTGACTGCTGAGCTATAGAAGTAGCTCTGTGGTGCTCAGCCTGTCCCTGCTTGTCCTCCCCAAACCATTGTGTCAGCTGAATGTAGTCCCATGGCATCATAAGCACCACTTTCTAGCAAATTGAGCTAGCCCACCATCTAAGTCATTTTTTCAAAAAGGATTGAGGCTTTTTAGTATAGTGACTTTTGGTTTAGGCTCTGAAGTGATTTTTTCAGAAGGCATTTGGGGAAAAGGTTCCTAACTCTCTTTAAAATTTTTGCATACAACCCTTTTTTGCCTTTGAAACCTACCCCTTTTGAAAATGTTACCCAGTGTCCCTAAAATAGAGCTTCTCAAATTCATGNCCCCCCCCCCCCCCGCCCCTCCATCTTAGATTTAAGTCCCTTGGGGCAAAGATCTCTCTTTAGACATGATTCTCCAGCACCAGGTAAGTTGCTGGCACTATATTAATCATAATAATTATAAATAATAATCTCTCCAGATTCTGTAGCTGGCAGAATTCAGTTTTGCAATTCAGGTTCTCTCCATCTGATGGCAGGGTTATTAAACGTAACAGGAGGTTTACACGTGCTAAAGAAGACTGTGTGGCTGCCTTCAAACATTACCTTGCCCTGGGAGACTGTTCCTTAACAAGAAAGTGGATTTGCAAGAGAGAAGAAGGTAACATTTGTGTGTTTGATACAAACCAAGAAAGTGCAGCATTTCTGAATTCTAGCAACCTAATAAGGACTTAGTTGTGGTGTTAATAAGATCCACACAGTATAGGATGGGTTGAGGTGCTATACTGTCTTAAGGGGAGATCCAGAAGGGTTTGCATATCAGGAGAGACTTCAGTTGTACCCAGACCTTGTGTGAAGAAGACTGAATCTTCTTGCATCCCTTCCCCCCCCCCACATACACACACACTCACTGCACAATCTGGCTTTTAGTTTTAATACTCTCTAGAGCAGGGGTGGAGAACCTCAGACCCAGGGGCCAAATGCAGCCCGTGGTAAGTTTTTATGTGGCCCCTTTCCACTTCCTGGATCTTGCCCTTGGATCCAGTTCTTACCACCAATCACTAAAACACTGAGCTCAAGGGAAGGGAGCAGAGATGAGGTCGTGCAAACAAGGAGAGGGGACTGTTCCATGGCACAGATCCATGATTTGGGCCTCCTTTCCTTGAGTGCATCCCTTAACCACCCCCGCCCCAACTTCTGTGCGGCCCTCAGAGCTTGTGCAAACTTTCAAAGAGGCCCCGGGAGCATGGGTTCTTCTTCGAGGATTTTCGCGATTCTCACTCTTGGGACTCACTTCCTGCTTTTCAGGCACCGGAAACCTTATTGTCAGCAGTCTCCAGGCAGAAGAAAGCCTGGAAAAGACTAGAACAGGATGAGGGCTCCGCCCCTCCATCCCGCCTCCCATCCTGTGAAAAGCATGGGCTCCAGATAGTGCAAGAATGGGACTGTATAAGTAGGGGGAGGAGCCCTCACCACCTCCATTCCTTCCAACCGCGTCACGCTTGGAACACCTTTGTACTTCTCAGTACCTGTCAGTAGTAAAAAGAAAAAAGAACAAATAATAAGAAGATTTCTGAACACCTACTTCGGCCGTGGTTTTGCCCTAGCCCGCAGGGTTCGTCCCCTGGGCTTTGCCGCACCTCAGCGGCCGCCTGATATGCTCAAGCAGTCAGGATTTAAATGGTGCACCTCGTGCCCCACTACACTCTCGGTCAGTGATCTACACGAGCAGTGTTTAGTTTGTTTAGGAGAGGGCCATAACATTCATGCTTGCTCATTCTGC
Organism: Sphenodon punctatus; assembly: GCA_003113815.1. Classification (NCBI taxonomy): domain Eukaryota; kingdom Metazoa; phylum Chordata; class Lepidosauria; order Sphenodontia; family Sphenodontidae; genus Sphenodon; species Sphenodon punctatus. The sequence goes on along the minus strand of QEPC01004381.1, from coordinate 6,632,517 downwards.
GTGAGTCTCTCCTCCAGATCCAACCAGGGATGGGCACTCAGGCTGCAGGATATTCTAACACGGCAGGCACTTCAAGGTGGCGAAGACGGGACGATCAGGGACAATGAACCCGGAGCCTCCATCCCAGCCCGCTTCTTCGCAAGAGGTCGCTGGTACCACAGGCGCAGAAATCCACCCTGCGGTACTGATCGTACCCCTAGTACTGGCCGTACCTAGTAGCGCAACCTCGACTAGAAGTGCATCACGCACTAAAGAGCGCCACACAAAGAAACAAGGCGAGCAGAGAAAAAAGAAGACGCGATCTAGAAGCATGGAGGAGGTGGGAACGCCTCGCACACTGGAGGTTGAGACAGTCTTCTCGGAGCCACAAAGAACTCCACCCACTCTGCCAGCCTTGGTACTGGCCCCACCAGTCCCGCAGCCTACGGTACCACCGGAGCTGCCGCCATTGTACCAGTCCAAGCAGCCCATAGACTCACACTCTGGCCTGCGCACTAGGCACCATCGGCCCCACTTCCGCTCTAACCAAGGAGCAGGGCACCTGGAGGGCCCAGACAGGTATCTTCAGACATCTCCGGCCAGACATTGAGATCCACATTTGCGGTGCCACAGAGAGCAGCGATCAGGATCCCCCTGCTCATACTGCTCTACAGATACCTTTATGTGGAATCCTCTGGGTGCAGATCCCGTTCGCGCAGCAGATCACCTTATTCTGCTAGATCCGACTTCCATGACCTGGAACAAGCTTCCAGCTCCCGTATGGATGTGCCAGCATACATTCCCCCTGCTCCTCCACGTGCGCCCCCTACGGCGACAATTTCTCAACCTCCACCAGAGCCAGTCCTGGTACAGGAACAGGTACTGCGTCCGCAGGCGCCGCAGCCCCCTCCCCTACAGGATCCGGTGTGTGTTCAACCTGTGGTTCCAATGATACCGCCTGCACCGTCGATCCAACACCAGGATACAGGGTCAGTTCAGCCATTAGGCTCCACCTTCCTCAGCTTTCTCATTGGGGATCCAACAGCGGAGCGTACAGGTGTCCCTTAACCACCTGACGAGGAGATCTCATCGGTAATATCCGACTCATCCTCCTTCTCCACCTCTTCCCTAGAGGAAGATGAAACCATCTCCCCTCCACCACCAGATACCATCTCAGACCCTAACTTTATCCTCACTGTGGAGTGTACTAAGGCTTTTCTGGCGATGTTAAAGAGGCTCGCCTCAGCCCTCCCTAAACTCCCTACCAAGGTCGTTAAAAAGACCCAGTCAGAGCCAGTTTTTGGGATACTGGGCACAGGGGAGCCCGGTCACATCATGTTCCCCATGTTCGAACAGCTGATGGAACCCTCTAAATCAGTGTGGGTCAAACCATCATCAGCCACCCCTACTAACAAACTGGCTGATTCCTTATATGCAATCCCTAAGGAAGGGGCTAGTATGTTCTACAAACACCCAGTACCCAACTCCCTAGTGATTGCCGCTGCCTCACTCAAGTCTAAGTCAGGCGGGCTTCAAACGTCACCGTCAGACAGGGAGGGTAGACGACTAGATGTTATTGGGAGGAAGATTTTCTCCTCAGAGACACTTTCCTTTAGAGCTTCCAATTATGCCTCTGCAATGTGTGGGTACCAGCACTGGCTCTGGTCCCAGCTAGGCAGGGCCACAGATCCCAACCAGATTTCTGCATTACAGAGGGAGGGAATGCAAATAGCACAATTTCAACTCACTGCCATGATGCACATTGCAGACTCTAACATCAGGGGCATGGCCTCGGCAATTACACTTAGGAGACATGCTTGGCTTTGCTCTACTGTTCTAGCCCCAGAGAATAAAACACGTATAGAGGACCTACCATTTGATGGAGAGGGCCTGTTCGCATCCTCTACTGATGACACCCTGAAAATTTTTTAGAGAGACATGCCAAACAGTCCGGTCTACCAGGGTTATTCGCCCTTTCTGAAGGAGATCGTACCCCCCTCCACCCCTTATTCATATACATCAAAACAGCGGTCCTCATACTCCTACAATACTGGAAGACGCTTCTCCCCCCAGTATCAGCAACCGCAGGCTGCCTCCACTCAACCTATGAGGAGGTTTACAAAGCAAAGAGGAAAGGGGAGGCCTAACTCCTCTCCGTCATCCAGACGAACCCCTAAGCAGCGTTTTTGATATGTTGCAGATCAAGAGAGAAACTGAGCATCCACCCCTCTTTCATAACCATCTCTGCCCATTTTACAACCTCTGGGCTACCTTCACCTCTGACCGCTGGGTCAAAGAGATAATCTGACAAGGTTATGCTATTCAGTTCCGCTCTTTTCCCCCTCACTCCCCACCCCTGCCCCTTTGGGGCGCCCCCCCCAACTCAAATAGTTCTGGAGGTACACAAGCTCCTTTCCTAGGGAGCTATTGAGGCAGTTCCAACCTCAGAATGTAACTCTGTATTCTATTCCAACATTTTCTTAGTCCCCAAAAAGGACGAGGGGTTCAGACCAATTTTGGACCTTCAATGTCTGAATAAATATGTCAAAAGATTAAAATTCCGTATGACTTCCCTCCCCATCATCATGCTAGGTCTTCAACAAGGAGATTAATTAGCCTCTCTTGATCTAAAGGCTGCTTCTTCTTCGAGGATCTCCGCGATTCTCACTCTTGGGATATACTTCCTGCTCCGCAGGTAACGGAAAACCTCTCGTCAGCAGTATCCAGGCAGATTACGCCTGGAAAAGACTAGAAAAGGTGAGGGCTCCGCCCCCTCACTCCCCCTCCCATCCCGAGAAAAGCGCGGGCCCGCATCACGAGGGATGGAAGTATATAGAGGGGGAGGAGCCCCCACCGCCTCAGTTCCTTCCAACCGCGTGGCGTTGGAAGACTTCTCGGCGTTTTTCAACGTACTTTGCAGTAAAAACGAAGATTAGAAATATCAAAAAGAAAGAAGAAGAGAAAGGAGTGTTGCCCTCCCGTGGGACGTTCCCCGGGCCGTTGCGTCCTTCGGGGCGAACGGAATGCCCAAGCAGCCGGGGTTTAAACGCTGCGGCTCTTGCCCGGCTACCTTATCAGTGAGTGACCAACACGATCGCTGTCTCACCTGCCTGGGTGAGGGTCACAACACTCGAACCTGTAGAGCCTGTTCGGTTCTCTCAGGCAGGGCTAAGAGGGCTAGAGCGCTAAGGCTCCAGGACATCCTCACAAGAAGGGCCTTAGAGGGCGGTGAAGAGGGGCCCCTGAGGCTCCCCGCCCGGCACTCCAGGACCATGGAAAATCCGGCTCCAGCGGCACCGGCGGTACCGTCCAGGCAACGGACGAGTCCGCACATGGGTACCAGCGGCACCGGCGAACTCGGGACCGAGGGACCCTTTGAGGTGCAAGCTACCGGTTCCGGCCGTACCGCGGAAGGTAGTGTTCCGCATGCGTCCAGCCCAAGACGCTTATCTACTAGCGGTACCGAGCCTTCTGGTGCGCGAGGCGTCGCGCACTCGTCGGAGAGGGGCTCTAAGAGCGTGGAGAGAAAGAAAAAGAAGAAGAAGGGCTCAACGCGAGAGCCGGTACCGCCGGTACCGCCGGTGCCGACAGTTCAACAATCCCCACGACCGTCGGGCTCGACGAGGGGGACGGCACCACCGACACCGTTATCCCGCTCGGTACCGCCTTTGCTGTTGTCGGTACCGATGGTGCGCAGGGAGTCGCGCTCCAGGTCACCACGGTTCCACTCCCGCTCCCGCTCTCCTCGACACCGGACGGGACGGACGCCCCTCCGGTACCACCTGGAACGACGATCGCGTTCCCCATGCTCCTGTTGCTCCCCACATCACGGACACCGGGACTATGATTATGGTAGGGACTACAGATACAGGTCGCGTAGCCCTCCATACGCTCATGACTTCGGATACCCGTCGCTTTCACGGGACACCTCCTACGTGCCTCCGGTCCCGCCTAGAGCCGCGCCATCAGCGACTGTATCACGCCCTCCTCCGTCGGAGACAGGATCGGTGCAAGCAGACATCGGTACCGTTGAACCAGAAGAGCTCGTTTCCGGGACCGGAACGAGGTTAGAGCCATCAGGGGCTACACAACTTCTCACCTCCCTATTGGGGACCCATAGGGAGGACACGGTACCGACGGTACCGACGGTACCACGGATGGCTTCCCCGGGGGCGTCGGCATCACGGTCTTCCTCTTCGTCTTCTCCTTCAATGGAGGAGGACGAGACCATTTCCCCACCACCGCCAGATGCTATCTCGGATGCCAACATCTCGCTGGCCACAGAGGATGCCAAGGCTTTTCAGGCGATGTTGAGGAGGATGGCTGCATCTCTCCCAAAGCTGCCCACGAGGGTCATTAAAAAAGCTCAGACTGGACCTATCTTTGGCATATTGGGCTCTGGGGAATCCGGACACGTGACCTTACCCTTGCTGGACCAGCTGTTAGAACCAGCTACAACCTTATGGGCTAAGCCTGCCTCTGTTCCTCCAACTAATAAGTTGGCAGACTCTTTGTATGGGGTACCCAAAGAAGGGGCTCAAATCTTTCATAGTCACCCCCCTCCGAACTCCTTGGTGATAGCGGCTGCCTCGGTTAGATCTCGAGCGGGAGGGATCCAGACTTCCCCTGCAGATAGGGAGGGGAGGAGATTGGATGTGCTGGGTAGGAAGGTTTTTTCCTCGGACTCTCTGTCCTTCCGTATTGCTAATTATGCTTCCGCCATGTGCGGTTACCAGCATTGGCTGTGGTCCAAAATTAGCATGACATCGGACCCAAACCAGTTGGCAGCATTACAGAAAGAGGGCATGCAGATGGCCCAGTTCCAATTAACCGCAAACATGCACGTGGCGGATGCCAACGCCAGAGGGATGGCATCTGCTATAGCTCTACGAAGGCATGCGTGGCTTCGGTCCACAGCTCTCACCCCTGAGAATAAAACTAGAATAGAGGACTTGCCGTTTGATTGTGAGGGCCTGTTCTCGGCTTCTACTGATGACACTCTTAAGAAAATTAAAGAGATGAATCAAACGGCAAGATCCACAGGGGTAGTCAGGGCGATACGCAAAAAGCCTTTTACGCAGGGCTATTCTTTTTCGTCTAGAAGAACTCCTTACCAAAATTATAATTTCCAAGCTGGGAAAAGATTCCAGCAACACAATCAGACACATTACCAGCAACAAGGTGTTCAACAACGTAAATCGTTTGGCAGGCAGCGGGGCAGGGGTAAACCCTCTCCTAGCTCGTCTTCTGGACAGCAGGCGAAATCACGTTTTTGATTGTTATCTGATCAAGGGAGATAATGAGGATGACCCCTCATTCCAGGACCGCCTATTGCCCTACCTACATGTATGGGAAACCATTTCTTCTGACCAATGGGTCAGGGAGATAGTACAGCTGGGGTATGCCATACAGTTCCATACCACCCCTCCCCTCTCACCTTGCCCCCCTGGGGCCCCCCCCCCTCTACTCAAATACTAGTTGAAATTCAAAAACTCCTCGACAAGGGGGCTGTCGAATCCATTCCTCGAGATGAACATAGTTCTGGATTCTACTCTAGATTCTTTGTGGTCCCTAAAAAGGACAAGGGTTCTAGACCCATTCTGGACCTGAGATGTCTCAACAGATTCGTTAAGAAGTTTAGATTTCGTATGACTTCCCTACCTGTCATTTTCATGGGCTTACAGCAAGGCGACTGGTTGGCCTCTCTTGATCTCAAAGACGCCTATTTTCATATTTCAATACGCCCTTCTCACCGTAAGTTCTTGCGATTCGTTGCAGGGGACCTTCGCTTCCAGTACCGTGTCCTTCCCTTCGGACTGTCTACAGCACCACGCGTGTTCACAAAATGTGTAGCTGTCGTAGCAGCCTATCTAAGAAGGCAAGGTGTGCGAATCTTTCCGTACCTGGACGACTGGCTGTTGGCGGCGAGGTCACCACAAGAACTTACCAAACACGTGGAGTTCACCATGTCACTCCTCAGGAACCTGGGGTTTGTTCTGAACTTGGCAAAATCCCACATACAGCCGACGCAACGACTACCCTTTATAGGGGCAGTCTTGGACACCAGACACGCGAAAGCGTATCTTCCAGAGGAGAGGCTTATCTCCATACGTCATGCCCTAGACGTTCTTCACTCGCATCCCACCAAACCAGTCCGGTTTTTCTTGCACCTGCAAGGGTTGATGGCCTCTACGACGATGGTCACCCCGTACGCTCGTCTGCACATGAGACCCCTGCAACAATGGCTAGCCAGCAACTACGTACCCACCATTCATCCACTCAACATGAAACTATGTATAGCAGAGGAACTTCTTCTGGACCTACAGTGGTGGGCAAATGCAGATCATGTGCTACAAGGGGTGCCCTTCGATGCTCCCACCTTCAGGGACATTATCACGACAGACGCATCCCTGACGGGATGGGGTGCGCACCTAGGGACTTTCTCAATACACGGTCTCTGGTCCCCAGAAGAGACGCATTTACACATAAACATGCTGGAGCTGAGGGCCATACGTTGGGCGTTGAAGGCTTTGCTTCCCCGCATCCACGGTCAAAACATCCAAATCGTGACGGACAATACCACAGCAATGTGGTATGTGAACAAACAAGGGGGAGCACATTCCACCCGCTTATCGAGGGAAGCGGAGACCATCTGGCACTGGTGTATCGGTCACGACATACACATTCACGCCATTCACTTGGCAGGCCAAGACAACCTGAGGGCAGACTACCTCAGTCGCAAATCGAGGGACCAGCACGAGTGGTCTCTGAAAGAAGAAATCCTGCAAGACATATTTCAGGAATGGGGGACTCCAGAGATAGATCTATTTGCATCACAGGAGAACGCAAAGTTACCGAAATTCTGCAGCCGAGCAGGTATGGCACCAGAATCGATATCGGACGCCTTTGCCATCTCTTGGCACGGGACATTCCTTTATGCCTTTCCCCCGTTTCCCCTCATCAACAGAGTGTTGTGCAAGGTCAGGACGGACAGGGCTCATATCATCCTGATCGCTCCCTTTTGGCCACGACAAACCTGGTTCCAAACCTTGCTGGGGATGGCGACTCAAATCAAGAAGCTTCCAATGATCTGCGATCTACTCTCCAGAGAACGGGGGGAAATTCTTCACCACGACCTACAGATGCTCCACCTCTCCGCTTGGTTGATTCTACCCCAATAGGCAATTTGCCACCGGAGGTTTCAGAGATACTCTTAAATGCAAGGAGACCTTCGACACGCAAATGTTACCAGTTAAAGTGGAGACGATTCTGTAGCTGGTGTACTTCGCAGGCTATTTCCTTGCAAGATTTAGACATGAATCATGTGTTTCTTTATCTACTGAGTCTACAAAAATTGCATTTGTCTTTGGCTTCCATAAAGGTTCATTTGGCAGCTCTGTCTTCCCGTTTGCAACCGCATGACAGTGGCACCCTGTTTTCTCATAAACTGATGAGGGCTTTTTGGAAAGGTCTAAAGAACACTTTTCCTCAACGATCTAGGCTCGCCCCCCAGTGGGACTTGAACCTTGTGTTATCCAAGTTGATGTTCCCTCCTTTCGAACCATTGGCTACGTGCAGCTTGGAAGACTTGTCAATTAAAACGGCGTTCTTGGTGGCGATTACATCGGCTAGGAGGGTGAGTGAACTCACGGCCCTTCGAGCTTCACCTCCTTATATCATGTTTCACAAGGAGAAAGTTGATCTACGTATTGACCCCTCATTTGTGCCTAAGGTTGTTTCTAGTTTCCACCTTAATCAGACTATCTCGTTGCCAGTTTTCTTCCCTAGGCCGCACACATCTGTTGAGGAGCAAAGGCTACACTCGTTAGATGTTAAAAGAGCTCTGGCTTTCTACATTGATAGAACCAAGTCAATCAGAGCGTGTGATTCCCTCTTTATCACGTATGGGGGCCAAAGAATTGGGGTCAAGCTTTCTGCACAGAGACTTTCCAAGTGGATTTTATTGTGTATACAGAGATGCTATGCTTTAGCAGACAAGATCCCTCCCGAAGGTCTGAGGGCTCATTCCACTAGAGCCACTGCTACTTCTTTGGCTAACTTCCAAGGTATAAATCTACCAGATATCTGTAGGGCTGCCACGTGGGCATCTGTCCACACGTTTACAAGACATTACTCTTTGGACCTGGCGGCCAGAGCAGATTCCCAAGTGGGGAGAGCAGTGTTGGATTCTTTTCTGAGTTACCATCCTCGACTCCCACCTCCTTGAGGTGAGTTATCTAGAACTGCTTATTACTCTCCCAAGAGTGAGAATCGCGGAGATCCTCGAAGAAGAAACGGAGGTTACTTACCAGTAACTCTGTTCTTCGAGAGAGCTCCGCGTATTCTCACATCCCGCCCGCCTTCCCCTCAGTCGTGGATGGACATACCAGGTCTTCCAGGCTGGGTTGGAAGGAACTGAGGCGGTGGGGGCTCCTCCCCCTCTATATACTTCCATCCCTCGTGATGCGGGCCCGCGCTTTTCTCGGGATGGGAGGGGGAGTGAGGGGGCGGAGCCCTCACCTTTTCTAGTCTTTTCCAGGCGTAATCTGCCTGGATACTGCTGACGAGAGGTTTTCCGGTACCTGCGGAGCAGGAAGTATATCCCAAGAGTGAGAATACGCGGAGCTCTCTCGAAGAACAGAGTTACTGGTAAGTAACCTCCGTTTATTTTCATATTTCTATTAACCCGTACACAGACGATACTTACGTTTCATTGCAGGAGACCATCATTTCCAATATACGGCTCTCCTGTTTGGCCTATCCACTGCGCCGAGGGTCTTCACAAAATGTGTTGCAGTCGTCGCCGCTCACCTACAAAAGATGCACATCAGAGTCTTCCTGTACCTCGACGACTGGCTTATAGCGGCCTTCTCAGAACAAAAACTTCGGAGTCACCTTTGTTCAACTCTTGCACTACTACGCAGCCTAGGTTTCATAATAAATCTACCCAAATCTCACCTCATACCGTCACAACAGCTGCAATTCATCGGGACTGTCCTAGACATTCAGCAGGCAAGGGCCTTTTTGCCTCTAGACAGATTCCAAACAATCAAACATATCATAGAAGCTCTACCCTCACAAGCCTCGAGGACAGTGCGGTTTTTCCTTCGACTACAAGGGTTCCTCGCTTCCACCACAGCAGTGACCCCTTATGCACGTCTGCATATGCGAACCCTCCAGCAGTGGCTTGCACGGTCCTACAATCCCACCATCCACCCCCTCAACTTGAGGATATCCATCCCTCACGAGGTCTACCTCAATCTGTTATGAAGGATGGACCAGGGTCAAGTACTAGAGGGCGTACGCTTCGCCCTACCAAATACACATGCGTCTATCACCACAGATGCCTCTCTAACAAGCTGGGGGGCTCATATGGATGACTTAGAGGTACACGGCCTCTGGTCTCCACCGGAGAGGAAATTACATATAAACATGCTCGAACACAGAGCCATCCGTTGGGCTCTCAAGGCACTACTATCTCACATAGCAGGAAAACATGTACTAATAATTATCACAGACAACACAACAGCTATGTGGTATGCAAACAAGCAGGGCGGAGCGAGATCCACACGTCTCTCATTAGAGGCTCAAGCCATCTGGGCATGGAGTAGCCACAAAAACATACATCTCCAGGCTATCCCCCTGGCGGAACAACTCAGCAGTCGTGCGTCAGACCACCACAAGTGGTCCATCAACGACACCGTCCTCAGTGACATCGTCTACAGATGGGGGACTCTGTCCATTGACCTTTTTGCCACAGAAGAAAATGCGAAACTCCCCAGGTTCTGCAGCTGAGCAGGCAGGGCACCCGGGTTGATCTTGGACGCTTTTGTGATCTCCTGGAATGGGGACTTCCTTTATGCATTTCCCCCAATTCCCCTCATGTACAAGATCCTATGCAAAATATGCTCTGACCAAGCTCACGTAATTCTCATTGCACCCTTTTGGCCCAGGCAACCCTGGTTCCAGACTCTACAGGAAATGACATCAGAGGTCATACATCTCCCTCTTCAACCCAGCCTTCTATTTCATCAACAGAGCTCCGTTCTACACCACGATTTAAAAACGCTCCACCTTTGTGCCTGGTTGATACTTCCTTGATAAGGGATGTTCCCCAGGATGTCACAGACATTTTATTAAACTCTCGCTGCCCATCTGCTCGATCATGATATGCTGCCAAATAGAAACGTTTTTCGGCGTGGTGTTCATCCCTTTCTCTCCCTGTAACCTCTCTTTACATGAATCACGTCTTAAAATACCTGCTACACTTACAGAGTTCTGGCCTGATCATCTCCTCCCTGAAAGTACATCTGGCTGCCCTCTCGTCTCGACTACGACCAGAGGAGGGAGACTCTTTATTCTCCCATCCACTTATGAGGGCTTTCTGGAAGGGCCTCACAAATACCTTTCCACCTACCACTCACCCTGCCCCTCACTGGGACCTTAACCTCGTCCTCTCTAAGCTAATAGGACCCCCCTTCGAACCTATGGCACCTGTTCTATGGAGAACCTATCCATCAAAACAGCCTTTTTGCTAGCGATCACCTCTGCTAGGAGAGTCAGTGAGTTGACGGCCCTTAGGACCTCCCCTCTTTATATTCGTTTCTCTAGAGATAAGGTGGATCTAGGCACTGACCCTTCATTCATACCTAAGGTGGTCTCTCCTTTCCACCTCAGTCAGACCATTTCCTTGCCTGTCTTTTTTCCTAGGCCACATGCCTCCAGAGCGGAACAGGCTCTCTACTCCCTCAACGTCAAACAAGCCTTATCTTTCTATATCGACAGAACTAAACACATCAGGACCTCTGACGCTCTTTTCATTTCATATGGTGGCCGGAGAATTGGGGTCAAGATCACCCCGCAAAGACTTTCCAAATGGATACTCCTCTGCATTCAAAGGTGCTACAACCAGGCAGGGAGGACGCCCCCTGCGCAACTGCGAGCCCATTCCACTAGGGCCGTAGCCTCTTCACTAGGCCGCTACTTGGTCCTCGGTCCACACATTTACAAGTCATTACTCTCTGGACCTATCGGCTAGATCAGATACCCGTGTGGGTAGAGCAGTTCTACAGTCGTTGTTTTCTTAACCTCCTCAACTTCCTCCTCCTTGAAGTAGGTGCCAAAAACTGCTACTCACTCTCCCAAGAGTGAGAATTGTGGAGATCCTCGAAGAAGAAATAGAGGTTACTTACCAGTAACTCTGTTCTTCAAGAGAGCTCTGCATATTCTCACGACCCGCCCACCTTCCCCTCAGTCTCACAGGTACCGCTTATTAGGTCTTCTGGGACGGGGTTGGAAGGAACTGAGGCGGTGAGGGCTCCTCCCCCTACTTATACAGTCCCATTCTCACACCGTCTGGAGCCCACGCTTTTCACGGGATGGGAGGGGGGATGGAGGGGTGGAGCACTCATCATGTTCTAGTCTTTTCCAGGCTTTCTTCTGCCTGGCGACTGCTGACAATAAGGATTCCCGTGCCTGTGAAGCAGGAAGTGAAACCCAAGAGTGAGAATACGCGGAGCTCTCTTGAAGAACAGAGTTACTGGTAAGTAACCTCTATTTCCCCATCCCTGCTCTAGGGAGTGATTCACCATTACATTGGTACAAGCTTCCTAGGTGTGTCACATGAGTGGAATTGGAGAATCATAACACTTGGATGGTGAGGGTACGGTAGTAAATCAGGTTAATGGTTTCTTGCAGTCTTCTGTTGTCTTGATAGCCTTGAAGGAGCTGATATGCAGGGGCTTGCACTTCCATTTGACTTCAGTCAGATCAGGTCCTAAGGGACTTGCTTGCCAACATTCCTCTGTGTCTTTTTGATATGTAATGACCCCGGTAGAATCCAAGTAGCATGGCTTAGTTTAACGAAATTGTTTGCTCTGTTGGTAGAAAGAAGTCACAATTGAGAGAGGTTGGAAAAAATAACAAGTGTTTCAGTCGAGGTATGGTGGAACCTTATTATAATGTGGTACCTGGGAGCCATGTCACAGACCGCATTTTATCTAAAATCACATTAAAACGAAGATGCTAACATTTTCTTGCTTGACCCGGATGTAAAATGCTCTGGCCCCTAATAGGAAATAGACATGAAATTGATTTGTTGTAAGCCGTTCGGAGTTGCCCATGTGGGCAAGAGGAAGCAGTTGAGAAATATAATGAAATAAAAAAAATAAAAAATAAAAATGGATAGTTAATTTCAGAACCACAGTTTATAATCAAAATTCCAGATATCTATTCTGTTAACTGATCAGTAGCTGCATATGATAGCAGCTAACCAAAATACCAATTAATACCGCTTTACCATTATCATATAACCAATTTAGCATAAAACAAATTACCGTTTTTCTGTGTTCCATCATGTCTGGTTTACTTCTGGACCCATAGTAAAGCTGCCTATAGCAGTTTTGAACCAGTTATCCAATGGGAAACTGAGTTAAACTTGAAACCAGGCTCCAGGGGATAAACAAAAAAGAGATTATGGGCAAACAGAACTATCTGGTAACCACAGAACAGACAGGAAAACAGAATGCGACAACATGGTAAATAGTTTAATATGGTAACTCAGTTAAAACATGAATTAATAAACAGTTGTATTGAAACTAGGGGTGGGACAGCGAGCCGATTTTTGGCTTCAGCTATTTTCATTTTGGTTTATTGTTTTTTTATGGATTTAGTTTAGGTTTTTTGGTTTCGTAATTAAATCCATAAAAAAAAATAAACAGATTTTTCCCACCACTCCCGCTCCCCAGGGCCCTATGTCCCCTCACTCCCACCTCTGGGGCCTTGGAATGTTACTTACTGGCCTCGGAGGATGGTGGTGAAGGTCTGCTGCTGTGGGGTGCTTCCTGGCAGGTCCCCTTGCCGCAGCGCACTGCTGAGCTCCCTGCTCTGAAGTGCGCATGTTCTAAATGGACACGGACCGTTTTGAACATGTGCAAAATGGTCACTGCCCTTAACCAAAATGGCGACGACATCAAAATCAGTTTCAGCCAAAACGTAAAGTCCCATCCCTAGTTGAAACAAACCTAAGTTCCCTGGCTGAGTTCAGCAGTTTTCCCTGAGGCAGTGCAGCATTGATAGGGCTTTCTTCTGGATTGGGATCTTTTGATGAAAAGGCTTCTGTGGCGTGGTGCCTGTGCAACCTATCTTGTGGATCGTGCCCACATTGAATTTAATTGAAAAACAGTATGCATTTTCGATAACAATAAAACTCATTAGGAGCCCTGCTCACTACCATGGTATATCTGAATTTGTGTTATGATGCGCAGTATAGCAAGGCTCCACTGTAGTTGTTTTAGGTCTGAGAGTAGCTGGTATGTTCTGCTTGGTTATTCATTTAATTTGCCTACTTAACAGCAGTTATGAAAGTGGAATAGGTAACCTTTGCACGCACGTGAAACAGTCCAGCTTCTGAACAACCACTGTGTCTTTTCTTTGCTGTTTGCGTATCGCCTATCCACAAAATGGCTCATTCGTATTTTTCAGTTTTAATTTCAAGCAACCATGCATTTTATTACTGTTCTAGGTTTTTTTTTGTTTTTCAGTTGCTGATCTCTTTTCATTGCACAAAGGGAGAGCTTTGTACTCTCCTTCCTTGTCCGTGATGCGTAGGTTTAACACCTTAAAGGATGCAAAAGATACCTGTTCGGTCCTGAAGAACTGTGTTGGAGTGATGGTAGTTGGAACAAATTTCATGATACGCAGTGGGGTGGAATTTTATAACCCCAGGGACGAAAAGGTGCAGACCTGGATCAAATCAGGTATGTAAAGTGGATTAGTGCTTTGCCAACTTCTCATTTGCTGTCGATTTAACTTTCCATAGGGTAAGCAAGGGGTGCTGTTGTGTTTTTAATTCTATGTCAAACATTTTTTAAAGAAAGAATGCGAACTAGCTTCAGTGTATGCAGAGCATTTTGGAAAGAGCCTCCAGCTCACTGGGGAACCATTTCTCCAATCTTTCTCTCTAATGGTTTTGTTTGTTGCTGTGTGTGGTGTTGTTTTTTATTTGTTACAGATTGCAATCCTGGAAATTTTGGGCCTTTTTGTGAATATAAATGTCCACCATGCCTGCAGAATGTACCCTGCAACCCACTGACAGGACTGTGTGGTGACAGTGTGTTTTGCAGTAAAGAGGACAGCCATATCTCCTGTGAAAAAGGTGAGCTCTGGCCATGTCGATGTTCAGTTCCATTTCTCTTTCACCTGCAAAGACACATGACCTGATCCTGATTAATTTAAGCACATGCTTAAGTGGTTTCTGCAAAGAGGCCATATTCTTTGACCCCAAACCATCACCATCTGTGCTGATTTGTTCATTGATTGAATAAGATTGAACAATTCTCTACTGTTAAAAACATTGCAAGTTTTATCACTGACTTTATTAGTGGAGAATCTGCTCCCTGAGTCCGGTTAAAGCATTTAGGTTTTCCAGGGATTAAATTCATAAAAGGCCCAGAGTCAGGTCTTGATGCAAACTTCCATAAAATTTGAAAGTGCTTGAAAACTGATACCTACTATAACTAACTGGTCTTTGCATCAAGGACCCAGTAAAGCAAGGCCTTGTGCTCATCTCCAGGGCATTCCTCTGTCTGTAATTCAGTAACTTTTGAAAAGTGCCATCTGGTCAATTCCAAACTTTTGGAAATGTTCTATGGCACATTGGGCAGAATCCCAATGGTTTTGGTGAAACGTGGAAAATCTGAAATGCCTAGAGTTGTGTCCGTTCAAGCTACCTGCCCTGTCTCTGTTTACAGTACTAATTCATAACTGACAATATAATTGTGACATGCAGATTAGTTGTCATGGAAAGCATGGTGGGTTGGCTCAGTTATGATGTTATAACTGCTCCACTTGGCACAAGGAAGAACAGAAGAGGGCGGGGAGCATACTTCTCAAGTGTCCAGGTCTTTCGGGGATGTTCCTGATTTCACACCTCTTTTGTTATCTGCAGTAATGGAAAATGCTGTAAAGTCCCGCATTAAAAAGGGAGGATTATGGGGGAGCAATTTGCAAGCCATTTACGTGGGAGAATGAGTTGAAATGGCCAAGCAGATTTCTCCAGGTAGGCTCAAAGCAGCTCTTCCCATGCTATAGATAAGGGACTCTCTGAGCGCATTCACACATACACAAAAATGCTGGTTTTTCTAAATGCAGTCAATTTCAAAATGCGCTTAAATAAACTCATACACTAGTCACACAATTTTTTCCCCGCATTTACGCAATTTTACAGAATGCACCTGTGACATTCACACAATTCTGGTATACCCTCAAATCCCACCCCAGGGGAGCACAAGCCAAAATTCCCACCACAGGGGAGCACCCCTCCGGGGTGGAGAAGGGACGGGTCTAGCCGAATTGCAAACAGCCGATTGCCTGCTATTTAATCCGCCCCCCCCCAAATCTCCACTCACACCCAGAACTAGCAGAGAAGGGACGGGTCTAGCCGAATTGCAAACAGCTGATTGCCTGCTAATTAATCTCTTCCCCCATCCCCTCTCGCACCCAGAACTAGCTGCTTTGANCCCCCCCCCCCCCCAAATGTCCAGGACTCCCCCCTCCCCCGGATTAAATTCTGCAAGAGGAAGCTCTAGTCAGTTTCATTTCAGTTCCATGTCGGTTTTGGATTAAATAGAGAAGCAGCTGCAAGAGGAAGCCCTAGTCAGTATCATGTCACTTTCATGTTGGCTTTGCTCTGTCTGCGCCCTACCTCTCCAAGCGGCAGGAGCCAACCCAAAATATGCATTGGAGGGACTTTCCTACTATAGGATTTATGTGGGTCATTTCAAATGCGCGGTTGTAAAGGTAGGTTTTGGCTGCCCCCAAATGCGCTGGAAAAACAAACAGGAGAACTGCGAAATAAGCGCATAGAGTCTTTCCCACATCATTATAATATGCGGGGGAAATAAAAAAGCGTTTATCTCCTGAATGTGGGAATGTGCTCTCTGTTGTCCTTGTTTTAATTCCTCCTCCTCCTTGCAGTCTGAACACCAAAAGGTCCTACTCTGCAAATGGCCATTCACGTCTGAATGGTTTTGTGGTAAGTGTTCTGGGAAAGTGCTTACAAGCACATTAACCCCCATCTTCCACTCCTATCCCATCTTCCCTCACCCGCTTCACTTACTGGGTAAGGTTGTTGGCAGGAATAGGAAGTGCTTCACCACAATAAAAAGGACAATAAAAATACCCCAGTCACATAAGCTGTACCTATCCAAGGGTTTAAAAAGCTTCCCTCAGGGCAGGAGGACATGCAGCCAGTACAGCATTGTAACTCCAGTCCCCGGATGCCAGCCTGAAGGGCTTCCTGAGGACCTTCTAGCCGAGACTGTATTTGCTCGCACACTGAAAAACTCCCGGATACGACGAGACATCGACCGCCCCGAGCTGCTATTTTCCAGGAGGGTGCGGGATAAAAATATTTTGAAATAAATAAATTTGAAATAAAATAAAAATTAATTTATATGAAACAAAAAAACAACACAATACAACACCCCCAGTGAAATAGGGGTGGAGGAGTTGGGCAGTATATACAGGCAGCTTGAAGATGATTTATTTTAATTCTGGTTTGGGTTGTGACTGTTCATTGCTTATGTTGACCAAGCTCATTGTTTATGAAGTGTGAGATTATTTAATAGTAACTGGGATCTGACACTCTAACAGTGGGGTGACTGAAATCCAAATTCATGGATCGAACTCATGACTGGTTTGGTTTAACTATTACTTTGAAAGCAGGATATTCTGATGTGGAATATTTTAGATAAGAATAGCATTAAACTGTCACAGGCCATAGTCATCACTGGATAGAACAGCGGAGGACAGTATAGTTGGATCCACAGTGAAGCTGGTTCCCTGCATGCTTTGATTGTAGGATTCCTGTTTGGAGGGAGGTGCCCAGTTGAAGATGGGTGGCAGTACTGGAGAGGCAACTGTTACTACTTCCACAAAGCAGAGAAGCAAAGCTGGCTACATGCAAGAGACACATGCAGGCAGTACAGGGACACAGATCTGGTGTGGTTAACAAGTCCTGAGGAGCAGGTACAGGACAATGCCTATAAAAGGCACATTTTTGATGTGTGTGCTGGGGGATTTCTCGTCAAATGGCTTTGAAGAAAAATGTCACTTTGCAACATGTTGTCTTCAGTGGCTTTTCACTTGCACTGCAATGCAGGCTTGTCCAAAAGAAAAGCTTCCCCCTTTTACAGCATCCTTCTTGTCACAGTTTGCTTGTGTGTGTTTGTTTTGTTAAAGGAATGGCTGGTATCTAAACTGTCGGGTGAATCCTTCTGGACAGGCCTTCATGGGGGTAGATTCTGTTCAGTTTTCCAGTGGTCGAACAGCCGGTTCACATTTGAAGCTGCAAAATGGTAAGTTGAATTGTAAATGAACTAGAATGTATTTAATTTACAGACAGCCAAAGTTCAACCAGTGTGGACCAAATACCTCCTATCATATTCAAATGCCAAGCTACCCAGCTAGACAGTCGGACTAGAACTAGGTCTAGGTGCTTGCCTGCCTGAGACAAACTGGCAAAAGTCCACCCCTTACAATACTCAGTCAAACAGTCCAATAGTTACTGAGCTTCTTCTGCTCTTAACTTTTTGTATCCTGAGGTGGTGATCTCTTGCTGTACCTTCTGCCAGGTATTATCAACCATAATGTTTCTTTGTGGAATACTTTCTTATTAGAGGAGAAGTAGAGGTGTGACAGAAATGAGAAAACACGGTCTGAAAGAGATCAATTACTTCCAAATACTGCAGCCTTTTCAATCTCATCATGCCCTGAGGTTCTCTTTCTATGGTTTTAAACAAAAAAACAACATAAAAGGCCAAAGTGCAGCCCCTCTCCTTTCTTCAGCAATTACTCACAGAAGTAGTCCTTTTAGTGGTATTTTTTCAAAAGTGTGTAAGGTAAGTAGAGGTTGAGATTCCTTTGACTTGACTTTCATACTGGAACTGGTTCCTCAGGCCACTTTCAAACCTTACCCTTTTTTGCGTGCATAAAATATATCTGGAAATTTCATGAAGGCCTGAATGTACCTATCTGCATAAAAGAGAGGAGCTGGTGTATTTAGAGACGCGGATGACAGGGCTGCCAAATTGTCTGCCCCTCAGCGGGTGTCAAGCAGGCTGGCTTTAAACACTGCCATTCTTGTCCAGCGACACTTTCTGTGAGCGACCAACACTCACAGTACCTGGTCTGCCTTGGAGAGACCCATAATACCCAGACCTGCAAGTTCTGCACCGTCCTCTCTACTCGGACCAAAAGGACTAGGGATCTCTGGCTCCAGGATATTTTGACAAGGAAGGCACTTCAGGGTGGTGAAGAGGGGCCTCTCCGGCTCCCCATCGTGCACTCTCAGACTCAGTCTACAATGAACCCGGACTCCGCAGCCTCTACCACTCCGGCAGAGCCGCAGGCTACCCCTGGTACTGCTGCTGCAGCGTCCGGAGAAGTTCTGTCCACAGTATTGGTTCCGGCTGGAACCACGTCCCGCTCCAAGAGCTCTTCCCGTACCGCAGACCGTTCTACTAGATGCCCTGGCGAAGAACGGAAAAAGAAGAGAGAGAGCAAGAGTACCAACACCGGGGGTACCCCACGTTCCCTTGAGGTAGAGACTGTCTCTTTGGAACCAAACCGATTTCTCACCTTGAAGGCACGGGAGGTGCCGGCTTCCTCGGTACCATCAGCTGCCTCGCAGTAGGGATGGGCAAACAGAACCGAGTTCGGAAATTTGGTTCAGTTCAGAAATTCGGTTCGGAAGTTGGGTTCGGTTGACCGAACTGTTTGAGTTCGGTCCGAACTCCGAACTTCCAAAGAAAGTTCAGAAATTCAAACCCCATTGAACTCAATGGAATATTATCTTTTAGGGATGGGCGAACAGAGCCGAGTTTGGAAATTCGGTTCGGTTCGAAAATCGAGTTCGGTTTGGAAGCTCGGTTCAGTCGACCGAACTCATCGAGTTCGGTCCGAACTTCCAAACCGCGTTCGCCCATCCCTACCTCGCAGCCTCTACAAATAGCAGCTCCTCTTGTAGTCACTTTGCCACTCCATTCGCACAGTCACTCTCACTCCCTTTCCTGTCATAGTGTCCGCCGCAGACACCACCTGTCGCATTCCAGGTCTCCCGGGTGTCAAACACCACACCCGCTACGCCTACCAGATCGGTATGTCGCTCCCCTCCAAGACCGGTGGAGACATCTATGTGGTACCACAGAGATCAGAGGACACGCTCGTCTTGCTCCTGCTACTTGCCCTATGATGACTGGTACCGACATCAGGACTATACTGTCCTATACAGGTACCGCTCCCGATCGTGAAGCAGATCTCCCCCTTATCCTTCCAGAGCCGAATTCTATACTTTGGAGCGTGCAGGTCACTCACAACAGAGGAGGAGATGCATACCTCCAGCGCCTCCTCGCGCTCCCCCTACCGCCACCATTTCTAGGCCACCTCCTTCTGAAGCAGGGTCGGTACCAGTCCATCTCCCAGCTCCGGAGCCGATCCAAATAAGGGACAACAACCATCACTCCCGTTCCACTGCTCCCGCGGTACCACCCGCTCCTGCGGCACCACCTGTTCCTCCTCTACACGAGCAAGCCCAGGAACAAAGGTCAGCTCAACCTCTTGGGACCACCTTCCTTAGCTCCCTTCTAGGAAACCCCATTCCTGACCACCCTGCCTCTGAACAGCCTCTACCCAACCTCAATGTCTCGTCAGGAGGATCTGCATCCCCATCCTCCGCCGCCTCCTCTTCTATTCTAGAGGAGGATGAGACCATTTCACCTCCTCCTTTGGATACAATTTCAGACCCCAATTTGGTTTTGACCACCGAGGATACTAAGGTCTTTCAGTCCATGCTCAAAAGACTAGTATCCGCTCTATCTAAGCTACCCACGAAGGTGATCAAAAAGACCCAATCGGACCCAGTCTTTGGAATCCGGGCATATTATGTTCCCCATGTTCGAACAACTCATGGAACCCTTGACTTCCGTTTGGAACAAGCCCTCCTCCACTCTACCCATCAACAAGCTGGCCGACTCACTTTACGCCATCCCCAAGGAAGGGGCTAGCATTTTGTATAGGCACCCTCCCCCTAACTTACTGGTCATCGCTTCAGCCTCTGTCAAAACGAGAGGAGGGGGCATCCAGACCTCCCCATCGGATAGAGAAGGGAGGCGCTTGGATGTACTGGGGCGGAAGATTTTCTCCTCTGAAACCCTGTACCTGAAGGCTTCTAACTATGCATCCGCCATGTGTGATTATCAATATTGGCTCTGGTCGCAGCTTACCAAAGCCACTGATCCTAATCAAATAGCTGCAATTCAGAGAGAGGGTATGCAAATAGCCCAGTTTCAGCTAACGGCCAACATGCATATCATGGACTGTAATATTAGAGGAATGGCCTCTGCCATCACCCTACGGAGGCATGCCTGGCTCTGATCCACCGCTCTTACACCAGAAAATAAAACATGTATTGAGGACTTGCCCTTCAACTGCGAGGGCCTCTTTGCATCTTCTACGTATGACACCTTAAAGAAAATTAAAGAGACCAGCCAAACTGCTCAGTCTACTGGTGTGATTAGACCTCTAAGAAAATAGTTTTACCCATCTCCCTCTCCCTATTCTTATGCTTCAAAACAACATTCTCCCTATCCATATCATTCAGGGAGGCATTTTTCTCCTTAGTACCAACCTTCCCAACCCTCTGCCTCTCAACCTTGGAGGAGGTTTAATAAACAGAGAGGACGAGGGAGGCCGTCCTCTAATTCCTCATCAGGGCAACCACCCAAGCATAATTTTTAACCTACACCAGATCAAGGGAGACAAGGAGGATATACCCGCCTCCTTTAATCGACTACAGCCCTTTTTTGACACCTGGGCATCCCTCACCCATGACTGCTGGGTACAGGAGATTATTCAGCATGGATATGCCATCCAATTCCATTCCCTGCCACCCAATTTCCCTCCCCCACCCCCCCGGGGCTCCCCCCACAAAACTCAAATACTTCTGGAAGTTGACAAGCTCCTACCTAAAGGAGATATTGAGGAGGTTCCCCTTCTAGAACGAAATACTGGATTCTATTCCAGTTACTTTGTAGTCCCCAAGAAGGATGACTGTTTCAGGCCCATATTAGATCTTGGACGTCTCAACAAGTTTATTAAACGATACAAGTTTTGCATGACCTCCCTCTTATTCTACTGGGTTTGCCAACTTAGCCATTTGCCTAGAATGTGGCCTTCTACCCCTACAAGAGAGGATCTGGCAGGGGGCGTTAACTTATTGGCTTTGGCTATACTTTAAAATTGCTGCCCCTTGGTCAGTTCTTGTACTGGAAGATAAGATTCCTAATGCATTGGCTATCCTGGTGGTAAACAAGATAAAAGCCTTGGGATTTTTCCCGGAGGTTTTGGCCCCATTAGCTTTTAAAGGGGCCAAGAAATTATTGGTGGAAACTTAAGATTATCTGATGTCTCCTGGCAGGAACTAAGAGCAGCCATTGGGGACAGTAAGGCACTGGGATTGTATCCCTTTTTTGCAAATGCTAACCAGGTCCCCATGACGTATCTTGTGGGGAAGTTATCGGTAAGGGCAAGAAGACTTTTTTTTTCTGGCACGGCTTAATTGTTTTCCCTCTGTTTTGACTGAAGGCAGATTTAGGGGGAATCCATTTGCTGAGCGATTGTGTCCATGCCCCTGGAATCAGGTTGACTCATTGAGCCATATTCTTCTGGAGTGTCTTCTTTATGACAAGCCTCGAGCTAAATATATTACCCCTTTGATTTTCTTCCTTCCTGGTAGATCTGTGGAGTTTTATGTCTGCTTATTATTGGGTGATCGGGTTACCAAGATTACAACGAAAGTGGCCCATTTTCTCCTTTTAGTGGATAAGATAAAACAGAAAAGAATCTCACCTAGTAATGTTGTTCATAGTTAAGTTTTAAGCACACGTAAGATCTACTAGTACTTTGGACTGTTTATGGTTTTAATCGTTTTTTATTATCATAAGTAACTTTTTGTATATGCTTGTATATTTGTTTTATTGTTTGGGTTTTTGCAGGGCCGGCCTTACAAATTGTGGGGCCCTGGGCAAAGACAAAATGCGGGGCCCCACAGGCCCCACCCATGCCCCACAGACAAATGCAGAGAATTCCCCCCATGAGAGCCCCCAACCACATCAGTTCAGCGAAATCAATATGCAGTATTAAACAACTCTTTATTTAAAACACAAGCAACTGTCTTAAATCAGCAAGCAATTGAACCTCCATTTAGAGACTCACTGCCAAATTCTAGTGCTGAACGCTAGTCTAAGGGCATTTTTAGACGAGACAAAAAACGCAGCTGATCCTTTAATCAGCCGCCTTACTTTGTTCTCATCTAAATACTTCACGCGGTTTGCAGCCGTGTCTTTCGCGCATCAGACCGGCCCTGCAATCTTTCCCCCTCAAATCCACATCAGCGAGCTGCCGTCACGGTAGTGAGACAGCAGGTAGTGAGACGGCTTTTGCGCTGCTCGTTTAAAAGCGCCCTTAGGGTTACTGTCCTCATCTAGTTACTTCTTTTCTTGCCCTGTAGTTGCGCAGCGCAGCTCACCCAAACTTAACTTTCAAAGGCAGGCTCCCCAATGACACTGCCAGGCACTGACTCCCCCCTGGAGTTGCGCTACTCTCTCCTACCTGTTGCTGTCACTTTGCTCCCAGATAGGTGCCTCAAGCTAGCTCTCTCCAGGAAAGGGGGCCCTGTGGAATGGATACAGATATTGTAGCACAATATAGGCACACACACCCAGCCCCCAACCAAGCCAGGCCAGGGCACACATACCCAGCCCCCAAGCAGGCTAGGCCAGGGCACACACACCCAGACCCCAACCAGACCAGGCCAGGGCACACACACCCAGCCCCCAACCAGGCCAGGGCACACACACCCAGCCCCCAACCAGGCCAGGCCAGGCCAGGCCACAAGGCTAGGCCTCACCACCAGCCTCCCCCAGGCCCTGCAGCCCCCCCGGCCGCTAGAGTGCCCAGCCCGCCCTCACGAGGAGGCTAAGCCTCACCACCACCAGCCCCCCCGCCCCGCCACCAGGCCCCACTCCCCGCCACCCCCC
>QEPC01004381.1:6576020-6593916 GCA_003113815.1 Sphenodon punctatus | reverse complement strand
AGGCTTCTAGAATTCCCTTTGTTCTCTTATCAGGCTTCTATGTGTCTTCTTGCGCGTAGCCAATGGCTACCTTCATTAGCATTGTTGATGTCCCTGGCCATCCGTCTGGCCCCAATACACGTTGGTATCTGTTTGTATCCTGTGTAGCCTGGTGACGTGTGAGAGGCCCAACCTGAGCTGTAATTTGAGTTCTACCGTTCTCAGAGTTAACATTACAAATATGTGGAACCTTTGACATTACATAGTGTACATGTATAGTAACATTACATACATGTGAAACCCTTGGCACCACACATTTACCAATCATGTAGTCCCGTGTTACACGTGTATGACCCCATGTTTCTCCGTGACAGGGGGAGCTAGTCCAGAGGTGGAGATTAGTGGAGGAGGCTAAGGAGAGGAAGCGAGCGATGCAAGGCTGAGAGGGTGCATCAACATGAATATTGAAGTTGCCAAGGATGAGTGCGGGGATGTCATCGGAGAGGAATAGGGTGAATCAGGACTTGAACTCGGAGAGAAAGGAGGAGAGGGAGCCAGGGAGCGGTAGATAACCGCAACACGGAGGTGGAGAGGGGAGTAGAGGTGTACGTAGTGAGCCTCAAAGGAGGGGAAGGAGAGAGAGGGGGGAGGGGTTGAAACTGGGAGGAAGAGGTGAGGAGGAGGCCTACGCCATGACCCCAGCCTCAACCCCACCTGGCCTACGCCACAACCCCACCCGGCATGGGGCTGGTGGGAAACAGAGAGACCTCTGTAGGAGAGGGTGGCAGAGGGGGGAGCTGGGATGGATCTTGTAGTTGTGCTGGTAGCCCCCTCCATCCGCAAACGGCCCGCCAGCGGCTCTTCGCCCTTTGGCGGTGCTCTTGAGCCACCGCCCTCTGGGTTGCTCTTCCTAATGGAGTTAGTTTACCTGGAGGAAGGAGAGACAGAGTCACCCAGCTGTAGCAGATCCCAGCGGTATGTAAAGCTCAATCCCCCCCTGCACAGCTCCCTCCTGCCGCCCTCCGGGCTGCTCTTCCTCATGGAGTTAGTTTTCCAGAAGTTGCAAAATAAGAGTCCTAATCTCAGAGGACTGGCATTCTCCCCTTACAGGAGGCAGAAGACAATGGAGTAACGCACTGGTGCTTATCTTGGTCAGAGGCTGCTCTGGCTAAAAGGAATATAGGGGAATTCCCCTTCTCAGAGGGAGAGCCTTTCTCCCTCCTAGTAGCTGTGCCTTCCAGGCAAAGGGAGGCGTTTTTGCAAGAAACACAAGGGATGGGATTATCGGCGAATTATTGGTTACCGGTTTTATCGGTATCTGATTAATCCGATATCTGATTTAT
The DNA here is from genome assembly GCA_003113815.1 of Sphenodon punctatus. Taxonomy (NCBI): domain Eukaryota; kingdom Metazoa; phylum Chordata; class Lepidosauria; order Sphenodontia; family Sphenodontidae; genus Sphenodon; species Sphenodon punctatus. The sequence goes on along the minus strand of QEPC01004381.1, from coordinate 6,592,594 downwards.
CGGTATATCTGTTTTCTAACATTGCTGATTTTTCGGACCTTTAACATTGCGGCCATTTTAAAAATGGCTGCAATATTAAAGATCCAAAAAATCGGCAATGTTAAAAAATAGATATACCGATACCGATATTATTGGATTAATCTGATATCGCCAATTATCGGCATTATTGGATTAATCCGATACCGATAGTCCCATCCCTAAGAAACACACACGCCCAGTGGAGTTGAAAGAAAGAAAGAAAGAAAGAGAAAGACCGAGCTAGCTTAGACTTTACTGGTCAGGGTTAAAAAGGTACAAATAGGCACTAAAGTGTAAGGAAGTAGGATAAGCCTTTGAGCAAGTTCCAGAGTCCAATTCAATGGGCGCGTTCATTGTGTATTCTCTTCAGATGTCCAAGAGTTTGCATACTCCCACCAATAAAAGTTGGTCCAGTTGATCCATCTGAACTAGTAGGGGTAAAAACAGACATGACGATGGCATATCACAACCCGGCCCGAAGAGGAAATCCACGGCGGACATGATCCAGGTCGTGTCAGGGGACTGAACATACGTTCCCTCAACCAGGCTGTCATCCTGCAGTCCAGGGAAGAGGAGGACTGCAACAGATGTGTGGCTGACTGGCCTTGTCTCCATGCTACTATCAGCGCCCTGGCCCCCACCATGACCCGAGCTGCTCAAGCCGCCCCGAGCGGCTCTTGAGCAGGAGGGGGCCGGGTATAAAAATAGTAAAATAAATAAATGACGGGCAGCCGTAGCAGCCGGCCATGGTGGGTCCGGATGCAGGCCAAGTCATGGCAGGTCACAACGGACGTGTTAGCCTGTTTTCGCCTGGTCGGGCAGGCTTTAGCCCAGGCTGTGACCTTGGGGGTTTCCTGAAGTCAGAGCCCGGACTAGCTGCTGACACGACCCAGGGCAATCCCGGACCAACATCTGGCGGTGCAAATACAGACATGCTGGTGGCCAGCGAGCCTAAGCAGGCCACTGTCATGTCTGTTTTTACCCTATGTCTCCATCTTCTAATATAAAGTGAGGCTTCTTCAGGCAACAAGTGAAATGTTAAGATGGCCTCCAAACTGCTGATGTTCATCTGAGACCAAATTATAAACTCTTTTACCAATATAAAAGCGGCCCCAGGAATTCTGCATTTCTTGCAGAATTTGGCACTTGCAGAAATTGCTACTGGCAGCACTAGATTATAGCCTGAGTGGGCATCACTTAAGTTAGCTAATGGGATACTAGCAGTGTGAGCTGCTGGCACTTCATTCTGGGATTGGGCTCCTCCTTCCCCCCTCCCTTAATGCTGAAGAGAAGCAACCCATGACATTCCCCCTTCCCACTGGAGATAAATGGTGTTTTTAGACAAGCGTCTCCCCACCCATCATGCATTGCAGGGCCGCATTGGCACCTGTACAGCCCTGCAACATGCATAATGAGTGGGTAATAGGTGTGGAGGTGCTTGTCTAAAAACACCCAAAGTCACAAAATACTTCACATACCCACTAAGAGGTCTGCGTGACATTTTGTGGTTATTTTAAAGAAATGAGAGGTCCCCCATTGATGGAATGGCATGCTGGGAAACTCATCTGCATACAAAATTGCATAGCTATGGAATTCCTGTTCCCTGAAGCTTTGTCAATGTAAGACCTTTCTATTTCTAGGTACTGAGGGATGCGAGATGTGAGAGGGGCACGTTAAGGGATCTTATACATTTTAATGTATTTTTATTCTTGTATGTTTTTATATGCTGTTTCCCACCCTGAGCCTTTGGGAAAGGCTGGGATACAAATTTAAATAAAATTAAACAAATAAATACATACATAATTTGGACAACTTAGTTATCTAAATTATTCTGCTTGTAGAATGTGAATTTTTTCTTTGCAAAATTTGGACTTCCTGGCTGGCAGAATGTGGGAGAAAAATTGCATAATACATAGGCTGCATAACCAGAGACCCGTGTTCACTGCATTTTTCCTGTTGCCACCAATGGGGAAAACACAATAAACATGAATCCCTGTGTATAGCGCCCAGGCGTATAATTCTACTGAAGTCCCCTGACCTTTCTAATGGAGTGGAGAGTCTCACCTTTATGGACTTCAGTGGGGATGCTCTGGAGTAAGTGGGCGGTGGATGATGGTCATAGATTGGACCTGTTTTCTGCCAGTAGCTATTGAGAGTTAAATTTATTTATTTATTTTTATTTTCTTCTATTTATTGGTCACCCCTTCCTGCTACAGCAGCTCGGGGCAGTTCACAACATATTAAAACCATAAAAATAATAAACCATAAAACCATAAAAAACCCAGAAGGCCTAGAGCGTCTCTGACGCCGGCAGCCACAGCCGGCGCTGAGGCCGCCGGATCGCCCGCCGCCGCCGCCACCCCCGGAGCTCCGCAAAGGTACAGCACTGAGTCAACTTTAGTAGGGGTGATCCCTGGGGGGTTGGGGGGGTGTTAAACACCCCCCCCCGGGATCGGGTCTATACTTACCGGCGGCTGCGGGGACGCCGCGGCCGCTGGTGCTGGGGGGGGCTCTTTTTTTAACAAAAATCCAGGCTGGGCAGGGTGGGGGGGGGGTGTCCCCCCTTCCACCCGCGCAGCCTGGACTCGGGGAGGGTTTTTTAAAAAACTTTTTTGGTGGGACTTACATTGCAGTCATTCATTTAAATGGCTGCAATGTAAAAAAATCCGGTACCCGGAATCCGGTAACGGGACCGGATTTACCGGGTCGAATCCGATAATGCTGGTATGCCCAGTACCGGCATTATCGGATACCGGATTTACCGGCACGCCCACCCCTACTTTTTAGGTCAAAACCAACACCTTGAATCGGGCCCAGAAGACTATAGGCAGTGAGTGCAGAGACTCAGAGCACTGGTGCAATGTGCTCACAGCGACCTGTCCCCGTAACCGTCTCCGAACTGTCACTAAGGGTAGCCCTATGTAGAGCATGTTGTAGCAGTCCAGTCTTGAGGTGATGAACACATGGATGATGGTGGTTACTCTTTTGCTTTTGTTCTGTTTGTGTTGTTATTTTTGTGACTAAGTAAGCAGTTGACATTTAAAAAAAATTAAACCAACAAAACCTAAATAAGAGAAGTTTTAAAAATGTGCCATCCATTCCTCAAATGAATTATGTTTATGTTCTAGAAACCATGGATTTCCAGGAATTCAGAGGTTATTACCTGACTGGCACAAACACATCACATTCTACCCAGCCTTCCTCAGCAGAAGCCCTACAACTTTGTAGGTTTCAAAGAAGTATTTGCAACGGAGTTACAATGATAAAAGGAAAGTACACAACTGTATTTGCAACTCGACTTCTGCTCATCAACGGAGCTCTTGGAGATGAAAGCACAGCATATCTGAAATCAGGTATGCTGGGAAGTATTGAATCTGTCCCCTGTGACTGACGTACAGCAGCTCTGTGCTGCTCCTCTGATCTCAGGAGAATGTCCCTAAGCATTCTGGGGATCATGGTCCTGGAAATCAGCTTTGTTTTAACAACAATGATTGTGGTCAAGAGAGAGCAGAGAGATTGTACAGAGAGAGCAATTACTAGGCCCATGAATATTGTAGCTGTTATTTTGAATATGTTTAGGAATGCCCTAAACTATAAAAGTCCCCCTGCAACTAGATTCTACACTGTTCAAGTGGTTGTTTGTAAGTACGTGTGTTGGTTTTTTTAGTAGCGCCAGGATTCTCACCTATGGGGATCATGTGATAGCCTTCTAGGCATTTGGAAAGCAGCTTGTCTCTTTTAAGAGCAGTCCTCAAGGCTTTCCAGAGAGTTCTGTAATGCTCCTGCCCCCAAGAGACAGCCTAAAAAAGGCAGGAGCAGATAAACTTTCTGTAGGTTTGAGATAGGGCCAGCCTTGCGGTTCATGGGACCCAGGGCAGGGAGGGCGGGAGGGAAGAGGTGGCTGGCTGGGGCGCTTGGCCAGGAGGGAGGTCAGGACAGGATTTTTGGTAGGTGGTGCCGGGGTTTCAGGGTGGCTGGTGCACTGGGGGAGGGTGCTAACGCAGAGGGAGGGCAGATGAGGCTGGGATTTCTGGATGGGGGGAAGGGAACAAGGAATCACTGGGTAGGGGAAAGCCTGCTGGGGCCGGGGTTGCTGAAGACAGGGGTAGGACTTATTGGAGGGCAGGTCATGACTAAACCATGCTGGGGCAGAGAAGCTCTGGTGTGAAATGCATGTAGCCTTGGTATCTCATATCTTTCACCTGTGACTGCAGTGAGCTTCTCACTTTTACACTGGACTCCTTTGTGTACTGTGCCAAGGTGCCTGTGGTGTCATTACCTTTCGTACATAAATGCAATCCGTGCACACACTTCAGGTGATGGCCTCTACGGTCGTTTCTAAGTCTCTCTCTTCTACCCTTCTCTTTTTGAAGCTTGTGCTCCACGGTTCTATGGTCCCAAGTGTGGGAGAAGTTGCACCTGTAATGGGACTGACAACTGCAACCCCTTTACTGGATAATGTGCAGAAAATGTACAGTGCTTTCAGGAGTATGTAGCAGAGCAGTGTCAAAAAGGTACGCAGTGCATAAGCCAGCTGAAGACCCTTTCAAACTGGCATCATGGACGACAAAGGTAACACAAACTTTGGGAAAGGAGAACAGTGGACTTTGTTGCCCCAGTACACACACACACCTCTTGATGAATAATCCAAAATGACAACGCTAGGTGGAAGAGGCAACGTGAAGTTTGTTTGTTGCACTTGTTCTTCTGACTCCATCCATCTCCATACTCTGGAGACAACCATGAGAGTTCCATTGGTGGGATTTGAGGAGGATAAGACTGTGGAGTGCTACTCCAGTTCCACTGAGTCCATTGGGGCTGGTTTAAACCAACCATTATGTTTTCGTGGAACGGTGCCACAAAAATGGAACAGCTGGTGAAATTTCAGTCAGAACTGTCCCAAAAAAGGGACCAGCTAGTGAATGTTCTTTTATTAATAATTCTGCTCAGAAATAAAAATGGAATTTCTTCTGTTCCGATATTTTATCAGAACGATGAAAATGTCCAGTTCTCACTGAATCGTAACCAGGGCGAAAATTTTGCTTTCCTAGAGCCCACCATACAATGACCACAATCCCAATCCCCTCCGTGCGGCACAATGTCTCTGCTATGGATTTATACACAGTTTGCGTGCGTGGGTTGCACACAGTTTTCGCAGGCAATGGGATTGGCTCCACTGTGTGACTGGCCAGGCATGTTGCTGATGCTCCAATTTATACCTGGGGCATTAAAGCTGAACACGGCCGGCCCCAGGCATGTGCCACATGTGCGGCCGCACATGGCCCCTCTGCCAGCTGGGGCCCCGCACTTGCCTGGCTAGGCAGCAGGCTGCAGCCAGCTTCTCCCCCAGAAAGTGATTCTTCCTCCCCTCCCTGGCTCCAGACCCCATCCCTCACCTGCCTCTGCCTTCTAGTAGTGCTGCAGCGGCAGCAGCAGCAGGGACACTGGATCCGGCTGGGAGATAAGGCTGTTTACAAACAGCTCCTCCCCACGTGCTGATCAGAAGGTTGCTACCTTGTAAAGAAGGTTCTTCGAGATGGCTCCCAACATTCTCACAACTGGGTTGTGCGCGCTCACCCTGTTCAAATAATAGACCACATGATGGTCTTGAGCTCCTCTGGTATAAAAAGAACCCTCCCCCTCTGAATGACAGTTCCTTTCAACCCTTTCTAGAAATATAAGAAAAGAATTCCATGCGGGGCTGGAAGGGTGGGTGTTGTGAGAATGTTCGGAGCCATCTCAAAGAACCTTGTTTGCAAGGTAGCAACCTTCTGTTCTTCTTCGAGTGGCTCCTCACATGATATTTTTACATGGCTCCGCCGGGTGGGGAGTCCGTGGGCGCGCCAGTGCATGGATGGGGCATGCACACAGCTGCACACACATCCCCACTCACCCACCACTCATCCACACCCACATAGTAACCACCATTTCCCCCGGTTGCTCCGTGCGTGGGGATGAGTGGGGGGGTGAGTGGGGATGCGTGTTAGGCGAGCGCGCACGCACCCCCACTCACCATGGGCGCGTGCACCACGTCATTCACATGGGGTTCCCCCACCCATGAACACACAGAAATCTGCGTGTTTACGGCTGGGAGGAGAGACCCGTGTAAAAAGGGCCACATTCTCACAACTGTCTTACTTATACTATCTTAGGTAGGAATTTAGGATGTAAAGCAATATCTATTCTGTCTTGGAAAATAAATCTGCAAATATGGTTCTGAGATTATTATGGCTGCTATTTCACTAACTCTTCTTAATGAAGTTATTGCTAACAGGAATACTGTCTTTAAACCCGCACCCCATAACCAGTTCATTTGCACCCCCATATAATCAATTCACGCTGCCCCGTGGGCACAAATTAAATGGTTATGGGTGGGGGCAGCGTGAATAGATTATATGGGGGCAGGGGCAGAAATGAACTGGTTATGGGGTGGGGGCAGCATGAACTGATTATGGGGGCACAACTGAACTGGTTATATGTCTCTTTTCATGGCATAATGCGCTTAATAAGCTAGCTGCATTTTGGGTGTCTGGTGTGTGTGATAGCAGCACCTCTGGACTGGTCGCACCGCATGCGTGCACAAGGCACAGGCGGCACTGGCAGCAAGAAGCAACAGGTCCTGGAGGCCAGACTGGCTAAGCAAACCCCCTGGCCCCTCCTCCAGTAAGGCAGTGGATGCAGTCAGTCTCTCTGTGCCTGTGTCACTGCCGGCTTGACTGCCCCTGCAGTGGAACCGCTCCTGGGGAGTGGTGGTAGACACTCGGCTGGGGAGGGAGGGAAGCATTAGGAGGCCATGCTTCTCCATGGTTGCTCGGAGAGGTGGAGAATGGGACTCCTTCCTGTCCAGAGGGAGTAAGTTTTATGTAAATGTATACATTTGCATAATTAGGTCAGGCCTAATTATGAAAATTAGGCCCCGCACCAAGACTTCGCACATGGCCTCACAAACCGTGGGGCCGGCCAGGCAACAGTCTCAGACCTGACCCAAGTGTGAGCCTGCCTGAAGCAACTAGGGTGCACCCCCTGCAGTGTGCTGTGATATCACAAACCTTTGACCTCCTGAGAAAGCATGAAGTGCTCTACAACAATTTATGACATGGCATTACAGCTCTCCATAAGGCAGAAGGCTTCCTTCAGTTGGGGAACCTGGCTCAGTCCTAGGGGCTCAGACAGAATAACACAAACTACCGTAGCCTAATGGAACTGGTCGGACCCAGACAGGCTTGTCTGAAGCCCCAGACCTCTACTACCAGCCTCTTACTTTGAGGTTTTCTTCCTTCCTATAGCCTTGATGCTTTTGGCAGCTTTTCAGGGCATACAAACTTCCCAGCAGTCAAAATCCTAGTGCAGGACACTGCAATTTATGGCCTGGATTTGGAAGTGTTCTGCATGATGGTGACAATGATGCTTTGCACTAGTGGTTCTTAAGATGATCTGAAATTCCTTTAATGAACCCTTACAGACCCATGAAAGGAATGAGAATGAATGCACCTATTTTATAGCAAAGGAAGCAGAGGCACAGAGCATTTTAAATTATGTAGTCCCATATGTGTCAGCTGGAAACGCTGACATGCCTTGCTTTGATTTGCTAGCTTGCCCCATCTCTTGCTCTTTTTCTATTATACTTCTGCAATGCATATCTCAGTGTAAACTTAAAATTCCAGTTCACTGAAAGCTGTACCGGACACCAGTGTATATACGAAACCTCCAGTCTTCAGGAGTTGCTTTGAAGCTTTTCAAAACATATGGTTTGTTGAAGTCACTGACTTAGAGGGGATTTGTTTTGTGCACATAGCAAGAAAGGACAATTGGGTCACTTACCTTGTGAATTGTCCTTCTGGAAGCTTCTGAAGGCCGGTTATTCGAGACACAGGGAGTGATCTCCCATGTGGCCAGTAGGAGGCAGTAACAGCTTTCAACTGGGCATGCTCAGGGTGATCACGCCCTCATCCTTGCTGATAGTCTTCCGGGCCCAATTCAAGGTGTTGGTGTTGACCTTTAAAGCCCTAAACGGCCTGGGCCCAGCCTATCTGCAGGATCGCCTCACCCACCGGATCCTGGATCAGCCCTGCGGTCAGCCGGGGCCGCCCTCCTTGAGGTCCCCTGGGTTTCTTGGGTGTCAACCTTGTAGAGGGCGTTCTCTGTGGAACTCCCTCCCGTCGGAGGTCCGCCTGACCACCGACCACCCCTTTTTCCGTAGACAATGCGTATTTTCAGACGTGATGGGCCCAGACCAGGATCTCTGTCAGATCCCGGTCTGTGATGAAACCGTCCGTCCTTCAGATGTGCCGGCTCCATCACTGTGGGGGAATCAGGGAGGGGGCGGGCCGGAGTGGAGTGACATGTGGCCGCACGGCCCCGCCCCCCCACGCTCCCTCAGCCACCCGCCCTCGGGGAGACGGGCGGGTGCAGCGGTCAATGCGGCCGCTGCGCCTGATCCCATATCGCGGTCAGGGCCATGGTCCGGGATGGACCAAAGGTAACACGTTACTTTTTGCCCGTCCCGGATCGTGGCCACTCTAACCACGGTTCTGGACCTCCAGCTGGCCGAAGGTCCAGAACCATGGTTAATTTGACCCCCGCCAGATATTCACTGTGGTGAACATCTGGCGGGGGGTCAAACAGACGATCACGAGAACGCCACCACCACAGGGAATCCACTGGGGTTCACTGTGGTGAAAGGCATTTTCGTAACATCTGAAATTACCCAATGTAAGACCTGGCTGTTATGCCATGCCTTTCCTGAGGGAGATGGACTGGGTGGGTTGGGGTAGGGGGTAATTTGTTTTATTGTGGGTTTTTTAATTGTATTATTGTTGTTTTTAATCTGTTTTAATATGCTGTTAGCCACCCCGATATGCTTTTAGCAGGAGGGGGCGGCATACACATTTTATAATAAATAAATAAATAAATAAAAATCCCCAGGTGTAACAAAGCTGTAGGACCAAAAAACCTATGAGTAAGCAGAATTAATGGCAAACTGTTCTAACTAGGGCCCCTCTCTAGTGTGAGCGGGACCCCACTCAAAACCTGGAGGAGCGAAACACAGGCCTCGAAATCCCCCTGTAGGGACCAGCAAGGCCAAAAACCAGCAAAAAGGGGGAAAAAACAGCTTAGAAACCAGAAGCCAGTCCCCAGGACTAACAGTATTGAGATTGAGAACACTATCCTCAGTACTAGAAAGTGAAACTAGATCTGAAATTTCTTTTTCTGTTTAAAATAATTTTTATCCTCCACTTTCATAGAACCCCCAAACACGGGTGGGTCAAATAACTGGCCTTCAGACACTTACAGAAGGACAATTCATGAGGTAAGTGACCCAGTCGTTGTTTCTGTAGCTTCTTCAGGCCTGTTATTTGAGACGCAGGGAGGTAACAAAGCAGTACTCCCTCGTGACAAAAAAAATGGGAGGGAATTGATACATGTGGAGTGCAAAAACCCTTGAGCCAAATGTAAGGCTGTAGGACTGAACAGGGAAGGCCAGAGCTAGTCCAGGACCTTTTTCAGAACTCTTCTGCCAAAGGTTGCTTCGGCAGAGTCCAACAAGTCAATCTTATAATACCTCATGAAGGTAAGAGGACTCTTCCATGTGGCCGCCCTACAAATCTCGGCATAAGACACCCTAACTCGGAAAGCCCATGTGGCTGCTGCCCCCTAATGGAATGTGCTACCACCCCTGAGGAGGGAACCAGATCAGCCGTCCGGTAAGCCTCCGTAACAAAGTAGGAGACCCTCTTAGAAATTACAGTTTTAGAAGCCTTCCTGCCCTTTGACCGAGGATGATAGCTAACAAAAAGGGCCAAGGAACGGCAAAAAGATTCCATCCAAGCCAGGTAAGCCTTTAAAGCCCATCGAACATCCAGGGAATGCCAGACTTTTTCCAGAGGATGTAAAGGACGTGAGCAAAAGAGGGCAAGAATACCTCCTGCTTCCTATGGAAAGGAGAGTTTACCTTGGGTACAAAGGATGGATCCAGTCGTAGGACCACTGACTGCGAAAGGTGCACAAGGACGGGTCCATAGACAAAGCCCCTAGCTCCGAGACCCTTTGAGCAGAAGTAATTGTAATGAGAGAAACCAACTTAGTAGAGCAGAAATAAATAGAAATTTCTGAAAAGGGCTTAAAGGGAGGCCTTGTCAGGGACTTTAACACCATATTGAGATTCCAGGATGGGAACCTATGGACCACTGGCGGGGACAACTGGCAGACCACTTTAAGAAACCTCTTAATGTGAGAGTGAACGGACAGCCTCTTGTCCCGCAGAATCCCTAGAGTGCTATCCAGGGCAGTTACCTGTTGGGAAAGGGTATTAGGCCTTAAACCCCTATCCAGTCCCTCCTGAAGGAAGCACAACACCTGGCCTATTCTAGGGCTCTGGTGCTTATGACACCACTGCACAAGGACTTTCCATGTGAGCTGATAGATACGCTGTGTAGAGCTACATTTGGATGCCAAACGAGTCCTAAGCACAGTCTCTGAATAGCCCAGATTACGAAGTGCTAGGGTCTTAAGAGCCATGCTGTCAGTTTCAAGAACCCCAGATGTTTGTAGGCCAGGTGTTCCTGGGTCAGGAGATCTTGCTTGATCGGGGACTTCCAGGACATCCATTCTGGAGTCTGGACATCGTTATCAAGTCTGTGAACCATGGCTTGCTTGACCAATAGGGTGCTGCTAAGATCAACGTCGCCCGCTCCATCCTGCACTTGCGGATTGTATGACTTGGGAGAGGAAATGGGGGAAAGGTGTGCAGTAACCCCCCAGGGCCACGTGTGGTTCAGAGCGTCTTAAGCTTCAGTATTGCGGTGGTAGCAAGGGGACATGAACCTCTCTGTCTTGGCATTCACCGGAGAGGCAAAGAGGTTGACAATTGGATGCCTGAACTTGCATATGATGGCTCCTTGGAATACAAATATGCTGAGCAACCACTCCCCTGGATCCAGGTGTTGCGGGCTGAGCCAATCGGCCTGTACATTGTCCGTCCCCTTGATGTGCAGAGCCGCTACGGAGAGCACATGTCGCTCTGCCCACGTCAACAGCAGGGCCGCCTCTGTGTAAAGATCCCGAGATCAGGATCCCCCTTGATTCTTATAATAAACTAAGGCGGTGGTGTTGTCCGTGAAGACAAGAACATGACGATCCTGTAGCTTCATTGCGAAGTGATGGGCCAGACGAATCGCCCAGAACTCGAGCCAGTTGTTGCTGTGGGTGAGATCAGATACTGACCAAGAGTCCTGAGCAAAACTCTGTCCCAGGTACACACCCCAACTGAGCAGACTAGCATCTGTGGTTATTATGACCCTGTCAGGATCGGCGAGCGGAACCCCCTGGTGGAACTTGTGAGGGTGCATCCACCAGTCCAGAGAGGACAGTGTGTGAGGTTGGACTCTGAGCTTCCCCGGACTGTTTTTGATGATGTGCAGCTGCCAGGGTCAGAGAAACTGCTGTAGAGGTCTCCGGTGGAATCTTGCCCACTGCACATGCTTGATGCACAATACCATCAGGCCTTGAAGCAAAGCCAGTTTCTTCAGGGGCACCACCTGAGCAGAACTTATCTCCAAGATCAGCTCCCTGATCTTCTGCTGTCCTTGCTCGGGTATAAAGACTGTCGATTTCCTTGTCTGTTACCCCGAGATTCTCCCAGGAATTAGCTCCACCATGGGGTCAGGAATCTCCGCACGAAAGCTTAAATTTCGTTACCAAAAAGTCACAACAGACAGTTATTATGACTAAATACTACAATTTATTGCCCTGCCAAACTGGTTTACACACTACTATAAAAAGCATTAAGAAAACACTATGGAAACATGCAAAAAGGTTATTGATTACAAATATATATATTCTTTGAGAATATATCTCACCACACAGATATACGCAGGTCTCAAAAGTTGTTCAGGGTCTGTAGTGTCCAGCTGGGGAAGATGAGATGTTAGCTTTTGGCTGTGCTACAGGTTTGCGGAGAATTAAAATTAAACATAGAGAAGATAAAAGAAAATTATAAAACAAAAATTGTCCATAGGTTGAGGAATGGACGCTTTGCAGAGGTGTCTGGAGACCTCAATTTTCAGATCTCCAGAACGCACCTCTGCAAAGCGCCATGTCTCCAGCCGTTGCTGGCAACGGGGAGCACGTCACTTCCGGCAGCGCAGCGCGGCTTCTCTCTTAACGCGCGGCTCCAGAGGCGCCTTCAACACCCTCGTCTAAAAGCGGTGTTAGTCTCTGTGTCTTAGTAGGCTACTTCCATTGCCCCCTAAAGGTATGATCGAGGACAGTGCCCTTGGAGGCACTTGATGTCTTTGGGATATAATCCCTATCAGAGTCATCCTCATTTCGCCGCAGAGGAATCAGACTCTCTCTTTTTTTTGTTTCTTGGGCTGGATCTTAAGGACCTGCTGTGCTCTCCTTAGTAGCTTAGTCCTTGAAGTAGAGGGAAACTCCCTGCCTGGTTGTTTTGGAGCCTGGCCAAGGACCCCTTCTAGGCCCTGAGGCCCCATATCGGAACCGTGACATGATTCAGAATGTGAGGGCTGGTCTGACTCCTCTAGCTGGGAGGAGTTTTCTTCCTCCAGCAGAGCTGTTGGAGGAGGAGGTCTGGGTTTTTTGGACCTCTTTGCAGAGGGATGGGGGGAGAGCACTCCTCCTCATCCCCTATTGTAATTTCCCCTTCCTCCAGGGTATGGTCCTCCTCAAACATATCCTCCCCTTCAGAGGAGGAGCCCACCAGTGCTCTGAGGGAGTCTCTGGGTGGGCTTTTGAGGGGAGCCGTGGGGGTGGGATTCTTCCCTTTCCCCGCAGGCCTGGACTTCCCCTTGAATGCCTTGGGGCTCCGGGGCAGGCCTAGGGCATTTTCTCGGGTGCCCGGCTTGGGAAGTGGGAAGGCTTGATTTTTCTCAATCTGGGCCAGCAGCATGAGCATTTTATTCATGGCCTCTATCTGGATTTTTTGGACTGGATCCAGGGAGGGGGCCTCTCTTACTGACTCTTGTGAGGCCTCCTCCAACTCCTCCCGGTCTGTCCCCGCCGCCTTGTGTTGCTGCTCCGCTTCAGTTTGACGGCAGGAAGAGAGCTGCCAGGGAGGTGCAGCCTGGCCCAGCATCTCAGCAGGCTTGCAGTGAGTGGGGGAATGTGCCGGACGGGACTTCCTCTGCACCTGCTCTTCTCCTGGACTGTGCCCACAGGGACGGTGCTCAGAGGGCGTGTTGGGGAGGGGTGGCCATTTAAGGTCTCTGGGTCCTTTTTGGAGAGAGCTGCGGTGCGGCTGAAGCTAAGGGAGGGTTTACTCCTGCCTGACTAAGACCCCGGCTCACAGAAGCTCTAATGGGGCCTGAAAGTACTGCCCGGGTGCAGAGCACCCACTCTACCTTGTATCTAGGTCAGAGGCAGACTTTCAACTGGGGATCACCCTGAGCTTGCCCAGTTGAAATCTGTTACTGCCTCCTATTTGGCACATGGGAGATCACTTCCTGCATCTCAAATAACCGGCCTGAAGAAGCTATAGAAAGATTTTTGTCTTGACTATGAGGAAAAAATAGCTGATTTTGTTGATCCCATTACTTGCCATTCTGATCCAGGTTTTATACTATTTTAACTACAGTTTTTAAAACAATAATGAGGAGGCCTGGTGCTACTGTTTTACTGTTGGATTGCTTCAAATACTATTTCTTGTGCTTCAGGTGTGATCAATCTGAAATGCCCAGAAGATCCTGGTTGGTGGTACTGGAATGGGAGCTGTTACTACATAGAGGAGATGAGACGTTTGACCTGGCCACATGCTAGGGCTTTCTGCACAGCTTATAATGGCACTGACCTGCTGGTACTGGATAGCGCAGAAGAAAAGGTAATGCGTGTTTGCTCCTGCAGTGTTAAAGGGTCAGTTACTAATGGGAATAGTGTCACCTTGAAACTGCAGTGATTGGCTCCTTGTATATATCCAGAGTTACAGATACAGGAAAAGCAAAATTTTTAGAGGTACTAGCTCTGCAAATCCAATTTAAACTAGGTTCTTCAGAACAAGAGTTCTGCTTGTCCATCTGAGACTTGTTTTTGGAATGTTGATGGTAGTTTGGGTTGTGTGAAAACAACTTTGTAAACAGTGGGGGCATGCAGTTCAGACGGTCTCTTTTATTGGACTGCCTTCTGTTGGTGTCTAGAGCATGTGCTTGCTGAACTATTTTTTCTCCATCTGTTGCATTTGAGACTAACGCAGCAACCACACACTCTCTAAACTTCGCAAATGGCATAACTAAAATGTCACAGTCCTGTATTGAACGACTTTGATTAAGCAAAAATATTACTTTGGATATGGTTTTAGGAATGGGCATTTTCCCCATTGAAACAAAAGAAAATTTGAAATGTTTTGTTCATCATGATACAAAAATGGTTGCTTGTTTGAACAAAATCTGAAATCATTGAAAATTGGGGTACTCTGCTTTTCTTGAAAAATAATTCTACCAAAAAATACCTGACATATTTTACAGACCTGGGTTGGGGAAGATTCTTCTCCACTGACCCTTTACCTGTGCCTTGGTCTGACAGTGAGCATTCGGTTTTAGATTTTTTTATTTATTTATTTATTTATTTAAAATGTATATCCTGCCCCTCCTGCCCACAGGGCAGCCTGGGGTGGCGAACAACATTCATTTAAAACAATATAAAATTTTAAAACAATTTAAAATACAATATGTGGGGAAAGCCCCCATTCCCGCCCCCACCCCACCCCTACCCCTCACCAAAAGCAAAACAGCAGGAGAGTGGGAGCCAGCTGAGCCTCCTTCGGGAGCGAATTCCACAGCACAGGGGTGACCACCAAAAAAGATCTAACATTGGTGGCTGCCCACCTCACCCGGGGAACCTCCAAAAAGGCTCCCACGGATGATCTCAAGGGTCGCACGGGCACATGGGGAGTGAGACGGTCCCGCAGATAAGCAGGGCCTAGGCCATGAAGGGCCTCGTATCAGGCAGAAGCCAGAGAGTTGTGGCCCGAATTTCTAGCCCATTTATGAAATGGCACCAAATTGTGTACATTTTTTGTTAAATTGTTGGTGAAAATATTTTCACAGTTTTGCACCTAATCACAAAGACCTTGACATCAAATCTCAGTAGGCAGAACAGAAAACAGCAGACAACTCTTGATCTAATGGTGCTGTGTGTGGCTTCATTAGGATAGTGAGCGCTTTCCCACATGACAAAAAGTGCACTGTTTGCCTCCGCGAGAAACTACGAGAGGCACTTTCTATGCGCTTTTGTCACGTGGGAAAACAAAGCTGCGCGGCTTTGGTGCCAATCATGCAGAGGATGCAGAGCTGGAAAATCAAGCTTTTCATCCTCCGCATGATTGGTGCCAAAGCCACGCGTTTTGTCATGTGGGAAAGCGCCCAATGTCTCTTGGTGGAAGACCTTGTGACCACAGCGCCATAAACCCCCCCTACCTACCTACATCTTGATGGAAAAATTGTGTACCTGTTTTGCTTGGGAAGTTTTACACCATCATCATCCATTAACATCAGTAGAGTTTACAGTTGATATTCAAGTGTATATATATATCCAGCATAACATGATGGGTAAAAACGTAATAGTGTCCTGGAACCCACTGGCATGTCTGTATACGCACTGCCAGATGTTTTTCTCTCTCTCCTGAGGAGGCAGGCAGTCCTTGCTGGGGCTTAGCTCCTCCTTCTCATTAATAGGCAGGGACCAAGACTTTGATAGGCTGCCAGAACCTGGGGGAAGAGCTAACCCCGGCCTAGCATGGCACTTGAGGTTGGAGCAAGCCAGGGTGCTGACTCCCTCCCCTTCAGAATGTCAGCGCGGGAGGTGGAGCGTTTCCGGGACGGCTCCCACCCGCCACCTGAGAAGAGGGGGCACTGGAACGAGGGAGCAAGCATCCGCTTGGCCAGGGAACAGGCCCGCGGCGCCTCAGGGGCACACACGGGCGCAACAGCACGGCGGAACCTCTCCAGGACACCGGAAGAGGCCCGCCCGAGGCCAGTGAGTACTGCGAGCCCCCAAGGTCAGTTCCCAGAACCCGCGGCTAGTGGCGCTGCAAACACAGCCTCAGAAGCCCTCACGGGGGGTGGGGGGGATCCAGGGACCCGGGCCTAGGAGGGGGAGAGGTCTAGCCCACCCCGAAGAGCGCCAAAGCCTTGCCTGCAGGGGGAAGAACATCATCCCCACTCACCTGCTTGCTGCTGGTGCGGGGGGGGGCCTGCTTGCCTCGCCGCCGCCACCGTTAACACCGCTGACGCCGCTGACGCTTGCCGCTGGGGCCGCCGCCGCTGCCGCTCATCATCCCCGCGGGACACCTGCGGGGAGAAGAAAACATCTAACCGTGAGGTTGGGGGTTAGGGGGGGGAACGCAGAGGGCAGCCACGTGGGCTGTCCTGTCCCCTCCCCCCCCACCCGGAAGTAGCGGGGGCATAAGGCCCCGGGGACAGCGGCTGAGCCGCAGAAGCCTTGCCTGCAGGGGGAAGAACATCATCCCCACTCACCTGCTTGCTGCTGGTGCGGGGGGGGCCTGCTTGCCTCGCCGCCGCCGCCGTTAACACCGCTGCCGCTGCCGC
>QEPC01004381.1:6532540-6558671 GCA_003113815.1 Sphenodon punctatus | reverse complement strand
AAGAGGCTAGAGTGGACAGTTGGGGTAGTCCACAAAGGTAACAGGCTTGCATATGGAACAGATCCTACAGACAGATACCTCTCGGCTATATGTCAGAAATTGAGTGGTAAAAGATAACTTACCTATGTAAAGAATAATAACCAAAAGTAACAAATGTATGTCAGTTCTATAGCAAACTTAAATAAAAATATATTTTTAAAAAATAATAATAAAAAAATAATTGCGACTCAAGGTGGTTTACAAAGCAATTTACATATACAATCAATAAATGAAACATCAGTCACAATATAACCTCAAAAATACAAGAACTCCAGCCATTCAATAAACAATACAAAATACCCCTAGCCTCAGGACTAAAATATCCAAAAATATCCCGGTACCCTCATCTCACAGGGGTACCATTCCGCCCCAAGTTCTGTGTCCCCCCCCCCAGGGTTGCAGAAACCCCCCCTAACCCAGTTCCCCCCCCCCTTGCCACCTGCTCCCTCCAGGGAGCAAAGACTTATCCCTCAAAACAAAACAAAACCTTACCTCACCAGCCTCCAATTCCTAAAGCTACTAGTCACCAAAAAAAGAAAAAATCCTAGCCTACACCACTGCCTCCTGCTATAACCTCCCCTCAATCCTCAGGTCCCTGCAAAGGGCATACCCCTTTGGTCGTGCCCCTTTGGAGCGCGCCTCTGCAGCACAGCCGCAGCATCTGCTGCTCTTGAAGCGGCTGACCAGGGCGGGGGAGTCCTTGACCCCACCTCCAAGATGAAAAAGGGGGTGGGCAATCCAGCTGCACATGCAGCATTACTAGTCCTAGTCCAAGCCAAGGGCAGCCTCCCACAACGGCAACACAGCAACAGCAGGCATGGGGGGGGGGCAATGGCGCAGCTTTCCTTTCCCCTGCTCCCCCCAGCAGATGGTCTTGGTTGGGCCCTCACAGGTGTGTAGGTCCTGGTGCAGCTGCACTTCTTATCCCTATTATACCTGCACCCTTAACTGAGACATGTGCATTTGTTTATCACTAGGTAACCTGCCCCAGAATACTTTGAACAAACCTTTGCTGTTTTCCCATGCAATATGATGTCACTCTCCATATGCCATAGCATCATCAGTCTGTTCCCTGAGGTAATTGTGCTTTTAACCTGCAGGCCTGGTTGACCACCATGTTGCAGAAACCTGTTTGGATTGGCTCCAGTGCTTTAGGACGTGATTTGGAGAATACAGACGTAAAGGACGCAAGTGTCTTGTAAGGACAGCTTTCTGATTTTGTTAAATTGGATGTTACTGTCTGACCCCACGAGGCAACCAGGGACCTGAAGGGGCAACCCTCGCACGCACACTCACTCGCTGGTGCACTATATACCCTCAGGGTCTTATAGTGGCATACAAGGGCAATAAGCCAAGCCAAAGATCATCATATGGAAGAGGTGATAGTGCACACCCTGTAACCACACCCCCAAACACACACCTTCACTCTCATAAGCCCACAGTGAAGGGACGTGGTGGGACAGTGAGGAATGGTAGGCAGGGGGAACCTCGTAGAAGGGAAAGGGTAGAACCCACACACACGCACACGCTATGCAGCGGAAGGACCCAGGTAGGAGGGGGAAAGGGAACACCATACCCACATCACCAAACACCCTCACTCGCCCTACCCACGCAACCCACACTCACTCTCCCCACACCCGCTCTCACAGTACTCACGATCCACAGAACAGCACACCACACCCTCAGAATACTCCAACGCTTCCAGCAACACACACGCAGGGGCCGGTCTCACAGAAGAGGCTCTGATCACCGTCACCGTCACGGAGGCTGAGGAACCCTTAAATAGGGTTAGCGTGCCTGCACAGGCGCTCTGAGCGCTGAGGCGCGGCCGGATGCAGTGTAATGTGCTCCAGGGAGTGCTGGGGCAAGTGCTCAGATTGTTGTGTGTGTGTGTGTGTTGCGCTGCAGCCGCACTTCCAGTCACGGCCTGGTCTCCTGCTCTGCCTAGCCCTGCTGGTAAGGTTTTCCCAGCACTGGAAGGCGCACGTCGCCCCAAGCCCCGCTGGCCCCTCAGGAATTCCCCCCCACACACACACCTCCTGAGCCAGAGGCGCCTGACAGATACATTGATTACAAATCGAATACACTTTTCACCCAATGGATCCTTGCGTGAGGTAAATCAACATGGCCGTGTTAATTTCACTCAGACATGATTTACCCAGGCTGAAGCTCTGGTTTGACATTTATCCTGGCTTCCTTAGGGTGTGAATTTCTGCTTATAGTCTTTATTTTTGGAGACGATTCCTTTCTAAGAACAGCAGTAGCAACAGTAGGCCATGGGGCCTGTCCGCAGATGTATGAAGAGAATTCAGTTTCCATGGTGATTCATGGCATATTAGCCCTTGTGTTAAGGAAGAGGGAGGATCTCAAAAGTCTCCCTTCTTACATAAGTCTGTTAAAATTGCCATCCCATTGGTGACCTCATTCAGGACACTGTTTTCTTCTTCTCCTTCCCATCTCTGTTCCTCCACAGTGGCATATGAACTGACTGTCTGTATCCTGTGTCTCTCTGTGTAACAAGAGTGTTCCATCTTTCCCCAGAGCCCTCAGCATACTTAGCCTTTCTGCAGAGACTGCCAAAAAGTCCAATTGGAATGATGTATTTTTGCGAAGTGGGTCACTGTCCTCTGCTGGCACCCATTTCCATTAGCAGTTGGTTTTGCAGTCTGGGAATCATCATTAGCCTTGATTTTGATTCTTTGCCTGCTCATTCATATGAGGAATCCAAAGCCACCATAGTATTAGCATTTGTCAGGTTTAAGGCTCCATTTCTTTGGATTACAGAATATGGGTTTCAGTAGCTAAGAATTGTCTGGCAGCTGAGAGACAAAGAAAGGGGAGAGAGGTGTGTGGAAGTGGGTCTGATGTAACTGAATAAAAGCATAAGATGGGGAAATTGCATCATAGAGGAATGTGCATGGAATGATTGGGAAGCGGTTAATGTCAGATTGTGCAGAGTGAAATAAAGTGAAACAAACAAGAAAAAGCTTTGATTGAATAGCACTGATGGAGAAAGATGGAGGTCTGAAAAGGCAGCTAAAGGGAATGATACACACACTCCAGATTCTTCTTTGAGTGGCTCTGTCTCTCTCACTTACGGGATGCATCCTGCTTGCAGGCATTTCCCAGAAATGCTAGTCTTTCTGTGTGCAATGTTAAAAACTCCTTCCTGAATGGAAGATTCTGGAATCTACAAGTCCGCTCCCTCTCCCCTCCCTCTTCTCTCACTCTGTTGTCTCACAAGAGGAGGAGGTATAAAGGGATGAGCGTTCCCACCTCAGTTCCTTTCAATCGCCACTGGCTATCTTGGAGGAACATTTTGCTTGTCACTGTTCTCTGTTTGTCTCCTAAAAATGTTTGTTAGGTAGTTAGTAGTTTACTCAGTTCTAGTTAGATAGGTCATCCCACACATAGACAGCCCTCTAGGGGCCTCGACTTCACAGCCGCAGAATGGCCACTCCCGCAAAAAAGCCAGGCTTAAGCACTGCCAGACTTGCTCCTTTGTCCTTCCTTTCTCCGATCCGCATGGTGAGTGCTAACTCTGCCTCAGAGAAGGTCACATCAGGAAAGGATGGCCTGTCAAGCGCTGTCTTCCCTGTGTGCTCAAAGAGCAGAGAATGAGATTCTAGGACTTACCAGGAGAGCCCTTGAAAGGGGTGGGTGGGGATGAAAGCCCAGGAAATGGGTGTGGTGGTAGTTAGGAACAGATTTTGTTTGGTCCCGGTCGATTCACTTTGGTTCCCTTTCCCACTGAAATCAATTGGAAAATTTCCCATTGAAGTCAAAGGGAATAAATTTCCCATTGACGTTAATGGGAAGGGAAAGTGAAACTGACACCCCCCCCCAAAAAACTAAAGAGAACCGAACTGGGGGGGGGCGGGGGGACAACCGCAGCCTGTGTTCCACCCCTACTGGTGTTCTTCGAGGATCTCTGCGATTCTCACTTATGGGATCTTCTTCCTGCTGTACAGGCCGCCACCAGAAACTCTCTAGCGCCAGCAGTTTCCAGACAGAAAGTCTAGAACCTTCTAGAGTTTGAACAGACTCATCCTGGCAAACTCCCTCCACCCCTCCTGTCCTGCATGCGGGCTTTTAGTCTTGTTAGAGGCGGGAGGTGATAAGGAGGAGGCAGAGCCCTGTCTGCCTGAGTTCCTTCCAACTGCCTTTGTCAAACTGCCAGGTCAGCCGGTATGATTAGGTCAATAAAACGTGCTATTTTTTGCTCCCAGCCTCCTGCTCCTATAGACAGAGGTCATTTATGTCTCAGAATAGATGTAATCAAAACCAGCAGCAGTCCTCCCAGTAACACTCCTATTCCCAACCTCACAAAAGGTTCATGGAAACCTAAGCCCTGAGCCAGGCAACAGTCCTCTTCATCCTCTGGACAGCAGTCCATGTCTCGGTTTAGCGAAAGTAAGGTCGAGAGAGATAATAGAGAACCCCTCTTCTTCTCCAACTGCCTGGTAGCGTTATGTGATGCATGGACCCAGATTACTACTGATTCCTGGGTGAAAGAAATCATCAAGCATGGCTACGTCGTCCAATTTGATTCCTTTCCTTTTCCACATTCTCCATCCCTCATCCTCTTTAGTGACACCCCTCACAAGACAAAACTAAGGGAGCTATTGAGGAGGTATCCCTGGATGAGTGCTTCCAGTGATTTTACTCTAGGTACTTTTTAGTCCCTACAAGGGATGGGGGACTAAGACCTATCCTGGACCATAGAAAACTGAATAAATTCATCCATAAATACAAATTTCGTATGACTACACTTCAGTCTATATTGCCAGCCCTAAAGAAGGGAGATTGGATAGCCTCTTTCGACCTAAAGGATGCTTATTTCCACATTGCAATACGCCCATCTCATAAGAAATATTTAAGTTTCATTCTAGGATCACGTCATTACCACTATTCAGTGCTACCCTTTGGACTTGTGAAGGCCCCAAGAGTGTTTACAAAGTGTGTAGCCATTCCTATCTTCAAAGAAAAGGGGTCAATATTTCCCCTTAGCTTGACAACTGACTGATTGCAGCGAACTCCAGGAGCCAACTGTGTGAAGACATAGACACCACCACATCCCTGCTACATGACCTAGGCCTCAACTGGGAGAAGTCCCACTTGAACCCATCCAGATCACAGTTCTTCGGGGCCATCATCAACAAGGACAGGGAACGCACTTTTCTCCTGGAAGAGAGAATCATCAGCATTCAGCAGATGATCTGGGGGCTCTACCACTGCAGACGATGACCAGCAAGGTATTTCCTCAGATAGCACGGTCTTTTTGCATCTACTACTGCAGTAACACCTCTGGTGAGACTGCATATGAGACCAATGCAGCAGTGGCTGAGGGAAGTATACTCACCAGCAGGAGACTCCATGAACAAGGTACTCTCCCCTCCAGAATCTGTGATTCATTCTCTAGATTGGTGGATGAAACACCATCACCTTCTTCGGGGAATGCTCTTCAAATCCCCTCTGCCAGACTTCAGTGACTACCAATGCTTCCTGAGTGAGTGGGGCGCACACATGGACAACCTGACAGCTTGCTCTGTCTGGTTGGAGGAGGCAAGTCTCCATGTAAATCTAATAGAGCTCAGAGATGTCTGGTTGGCCTTGAGAGCTTTCCTTCCTCATGTAGCAAGGTCCATGATACAAATTGGGATGAACAGTTCGACCGCTGTGTGGTACATAAACAAGCAAGGAGGAGCATGATCCACACAACTTTCAAAAGAAGCAGAAGAGCTTTGGCTCTGGTGTGTGTGAAACCATGTAGACATATAGGCCATTCATCCGGCAGGTAAAGACAACACCATTGTAGATGACCTCAGCCACCAGGTGGAGGAGAAACATGGATGGTGTCTACACAGTGACATCCTTAATTATTTATTCGAGATTTGGGGCATGCTTTCCATGGACTAGTTTGCGACGTCACTCAGTGTGAAACTTCCCTGCTTCTGCAGCAGGGCAGGGTGGGACTCGGGCTCCATATTGAATGCCTTTGTAATCTCGTGGAGCAAACAGCTCCTCAATGCTTTCCGGCTGATCCCGCTAGTTCACAAGGTTGTCAACAAGGCACGCAGAGACCAGGCTTGTTTTGTTCTAATAGCCCCATCAAGCTGGGACAGCCATGGTGTCACACATTTCAGAGCATCTTGAAGGACTGCTTCATGCTGCCACTTCAATGAGATCTTATTTCGAAGGACAACACCACGACCTCAAGTTGCTACACCTCTGTGTATGGCTCATCTACCATAGACGAGTCATTTTCACTAGATGTCTCAGCGATAGTCTTAAATAAATCAAATAAATAAATAAATAAAATGCCCAAAAGCCTGCCATGAGATTGGCATACACCGCAAAGTGGAGGCGTTTTGAATCCTGGTGTACATGCCTTTCCGTCTCAGTGCGCTCCCTAACACAAAATGATGTTTTATCTTACATTTTAGAACTGAAGACTTTGCCATTATCAGTCAGTAAAAGTTCATTTGGCTGCAATTTTGGCCCACATACAGCCTGTTCATGATACTCCCTTATTCTCTCACCCTGTCACTCAGGCATTCTGGAGGGACCTAGAGAACATATTTCCTCCAGTTGCACGCCCAATCCCTGAATGGGACGTGAACTTTGTTTTAACAAGCTTGATGCGACAACCCTTTGAGCCCATGTCAACCTGTACCCTAGAAAATCTAATATTAAAGACCAACTTATTGGTGGCATTAACTTCAGCCAGAAGGGTAAGTGAGCTGACAGTTCTTTATGCCTCTTTATCTAACCTTTCACAGAGACAAGGTGGATCCCAGAGTAGACCTATCATTTGTGCCCAAGGTGATGTTGCCATTTCATCTTAATCAGACCATTTCATTACCTGTTTTCTTTCCAAAGCCCCATACCTCCCAAGCAGAAGCGACCTTACACACCTTAGATTTAAAGAGATCACTCGCTTTTTATATTGAACAAACCTAAACCCATTTGAGCCTCAGACTCTCTTTTCATATCCTTCAGAGGACAAGAAGTGGGTGTCTGTTACACACTATCAGGCAAAGGTCCTCCTCCAGGCATTACAACACATTTGACGAGAGCGGGGTCCACATCAGTGACCAGCTTCCGTAATGTGCCCATTCTAGACATCTGCAAGGTGGCAAAATGGTCCTCGCTACACACCTTCTCTAAGCACTGTTCCTTGGATATGGCAGCACATACTGATGTACGTGTTGGAAGGGCTGTGCTCCAGTCTTTGGACGCTTTCCCACGTGACTTACTGCACACGATTTGCCTCCAGGAAAGAATCCAGAAAGAATCCTCCCATGATCCTGTGGAAGGTAGCAGAGCTGGATTTCCTGACTCTGTAGTCCTCCGCAGGATCACCGGCAAAAGTGCGTATTGTGTGCAGTAAGTAACACGGGAATGCGCCCTTTGTTTTCCTGACAGTCACCCGCCTCCAGGAAGTGCACACTGCTTATCACTCTCCCATAAGTGAGAATCGTGGAGATCCTTGGAGAAGAAATGAGGGTTACTTACCAGTAGCTTCACTCTTCAAGAGAGCTCCACATATTCTCGCTACCTGCCCATCCTTCCCCACCGACTCAGAGTGTCCGACTGGGTTGTTCCAACCTCAGGAGTTCGAAGGAACCGAGGTGGACAGGGTTCCGTCCCCACCTTTTTATCACCTCCTGCCACTCACAAGAGTAAAAGCCTGTTCAGAGGACAGGAGGGGTGGGGGGAGTTTGCCATGTGGAGCCTGTTCAAACTCTAGAAGGCTCCAGGTATTCTGTCTGGAAACTGCTGACACTAGAGCGTTTCTGGTGGCCTGCGGAGCAGGAAGAAGTTCCCGTAAGTGAGAATACGTGGAGCTCTCTCGAAGAACTGAGTTACTGGAACCCTCATTTTTCTATGACTATGACTCCTCTTTCTATGACAAGTCCCTGGCTTGTCCCTTGGGCCAGGGACATGCAACAAGTCCCTGGGACCAAGACAAATTGATAACATGAGTCCCACACAGACACGCTATTTAATTAAGATCTCATTGTTTCCTCTTGCTGGGATCTGGTCACACCCTGGAAAACCAGCTCACTGTTTGGAATGTGGCATCCATTCTAACGCTGTTTCTGATTGGTTCAGGTAAAATCTCTCACACTGTGGAAACTGCATAGAGGCATAGGTACAAACATACTTGCAGGATAACTAAGATCATAGAAATAACTAAAATCTCTACAGTTTTGTCTGACCTTTTTCCCCCAGTTATGTTGGGCTTGTGTACCCCTTTGATTGCTGGTCCCTGTTGAAGTGTACTCATTTTCCCTTCTTTATTTGAGTCCTGTCCTAAGGCAGGAGTTTAAGTCCTGCATGCCAGTGCCTACAATTAATATTTGAGTCCCTAACACTGTCTGAGGGTGCCCCCGCCTCCCCAAAAAAGACTGAAAATTCAAGTCCTTGCAAGGAAATTTTTGTTTATTCCTTTTGGCTTGCAATAATCAGTGATCACAGTGCTTCTAAACTACCTTGTTTGTTCTGTAACCAGAAATCTCGAATGTGACACTGAATTTCTGCTACTGTGTGCTTTTTGTCATCCAGGGCAGACCTCACAAGAAATGCTACAGTGGAGAACTGTAATAGGCTAGATGTGAATGGAAATTTGAATCAAGCTGGATGTTCCTCCTTGGCTTTCTGGGTTTGTGAAAGGAGCAAAGGTAAGAGAAGATTCAGAGGATGCCCATCTGTGAGGCATTCATCTTATCCTAAACTAAGGGTTACATTTCCGATGGCACTTAAGCACCCTTGAAAGTTAGTGGCAAAACGACTTTCAAGTGCTATATGTGACCTTGATAATTTACCCCTAAATCCATCAAATCCCATGTTGATCTGTGCCTGTTGTCATACCCTATATCAGGGATGGCCAAAATTCCCAGTCCCAAGAGCCGTGTACCAAAAATCTTCTTATAGCTGAGAACCACACATACGCATGTACACACAAACCTCTCCTGCTTCATGATTGGTAGCAAAGCTGTTGCTCTTAAGTTCTGGCTGCTGAGATTCTGAGGAACAGCTGTCATTCAACTGCTGAGACTGGTGCGGTGAACTTACAGACACAGGACCATTAAGGTCGTGGGGAGCCCAAGACCAGCCCTGGCTGAGCACTACACTTGTACTGCCAAAGAACTGCATGAAGATTCCAAGCCACAGTTTGGCCACTCCTGGCATGTACAGGGAAAGGGGATATACATATTAATGAATTTTATTTATTTATTCGTATTCATATACCGCCCTTTCCATAGAGGCTATGGGTGGCTCACAATTCATAAAACAACAATAATAATAAAAGTCAATAAAAATAATAATAAAAAGTCAATAAAAAGTCCCACCCACTCCCATCTATTGTAGGGATGGATATGTATTAAGGACTGATTTTTTTCCTACCCTTCTTCAGACTCTGAGTAGTTTCTGCACAGTGGAACTGCTCATGGAGTAAGATACAAATCCATGTGAGCAAGGATGGCAGATTTAGACCAAAAATGACTCGCTAAAATCAGTTTAGACTGATCCGTATATACTGTGCAAAATATGCCTTCAGCAATAACTGCCTGGTATTGTCATCCTCCCAGCTGTTGCAAGCTAAGCAGGGCCAGGCTGAACCAATTACGATGATGGGAAACGCTTTACAACAACTGGATTGTGTTGGTAATTGAATAGGAAGAGTTTTCTCCAGGAGAAAGTGCAGCCTTGGCGCATAACAGCACAGTCCTAGAAGGCATTGGGCGTCAGTGGAACCTGGTTCTGGAGAGATCGCCCATTGTATTGGTGGTGGAGACCTAAGGAGCTACAATATTTTTCAAGGTGCACCTAATTTCCCACCTCCCTAGACAGACAGACGTCAGACAGATAGTTCTGCAGAGAATCAAATAATCTCCCACTTGCTGTCTTCAGAAAGATTTTGAACTCGGTTCTTGTACTTTCATTCAGATATTAATTATTACTAATATTTTCATCCTATTCCAGAGGTGGCTCAGAGTGGCTTACAACAATTTAATTAAAAAAAAAAAACAACTAAAGTACATATAAAAGAAAAAAATTCCATTCCCCAGACTCGCACTTTTCCATCTGTCACCAGAGGAGTCCCTTCCTTAAGCCCAGCCCCTTGCCGCCTTACAGAGGGGACATGACTAGGCCCCAGATCTTCCCATCCTACTCCTATCTATCTCCCACCTGGTGGAGTGTCTCTCCCTACTCTTCCCACCCAGGCAACATCCCACCTTTTCACCCATCACAGACTTAAAAGATAAATCCTCCTTCTCCCCTCACCTCACTGGGGAGGTCATGGTAATCCCACCCACTCCCTGTGCCATATCTCACTCTGTCCCACATAAAAAAAACCCATTAAAATACAATTTAAAAAACAAAACTAAACCGAACTAGCCTTCAGCCCTCTAGCCACAAAATGGCCAGCATCCTCTGGAATTGGCCTTCATGAGCCACCTGCAAGATAGAAGGCTGTGGGTAAACTCCAGGGCTGAGGGGACAACAGCAGGTGTTTCCAGCCAGCAGTTCCTACAAACCCAGTGAAATGACTTGTATATTCCTAAAACAGCCTAGACACTTTCCTAAGCACCCACCTAATGTCTCCGCTAAATTGATCCTAGAGCCCATTGCCAAGGAGGCACTAGGCTTTAGAGCAGTGGTGGGGAACCTTTTCCTTCCCAGGTGTAGATCTGAATTGAAATAGCTGTTCCGTTTTCATGGAACATTTCAGCGAAAACAGAACAGCTATGTATTTGTTGATCGGAATTCCGATCAGAACCTATTCCTATTGGAATCCTGGCCAACCCTCCCCCCCAAAAAAAACACAAAAGAAAACTCCATGCACATACATAAATGGCTGCCAGGCCATTTTGTGCGTGTGCAGATGGCTGCCACCCATATGCAAAATATGCATTGCTGCCATTTTGGATATGAGCAGCGAACTGTACATGTGTGAAATGGCTGTTGGGCTGATTTGTGAATGCACAAAATGGCTGGTTCCCATACCCAAAATGGCGGTGATAATGCCACTTACATACACCATTTACATGCGCAAATTAGGGTGGCCATACCTCCCCTTTAAAAGAGGACGCCTATGAAAAATACATGTTGCAGGGCTTCATTGGTTCCCAGTGCAGCCCTGCACCATGTATATTTCATAAGTGTCCTCTTTTAAAGGGGAGATATGGCCACCCTAGCACAAATCAGCCTGGCAGCCATTTTGCACATTCACAATGGGTTTTTTTTTTTAAAAAATATTTCATCCGTTCTGATTAGAATCAGATGAAATAGTGTCCGTTCTAGTTTACGATCAAAACGGAACAGGTGAAATTCTGGGATCAGCACTACTTAGGAGCCACTTTGAAAATTAGTACAAGCTCCAGGAGCCACATAGAAATTGGGGGAGAGGATGCTTAAGGGGTGTCACGTGGGGTGGGGAAAGGAATGGTAGGGTCCGGATCATGAATCTGTGTTGTGGATCTATCCTTTGTCTTTGTGTGCACGCAGGCCCTCATCTCTGCTCCCTTGCCCTGACTGAGCTCAGTCTGTCAGTGCTTGCGGGTTGGAGCTGGATCCAGGGGCCAGATCCAGGACCTGGAAGGGAGCCAAATAAAAACTAGCCATGGGCTGTATTTGGTCTCTGGGCCATAGGTCCCCCACCTCTGCTTTCCAAGGTGCCTGTAGTCCAGCTTGGGGATCAGACTTTCAGTAGTCTTTCTGTTCACAGCTATAAAGGAAGACTGGTTTTGCAGCCCCTGTTATGTGCTCTAGAAATCATGCTCTGGTAATTATATTTTAGTGTCCTTTTTTTCTTCTCTTTTTACAGAAGCCTCTGCACTTTAGTGTTGAATTCAAGAAAATGTCAGACTCATTTAAGCCAGTGCCCTGACTGCCCTTCCTTTACAAATCTTGCCACATTAAAATGGGACTCCCGAGCCCAAAGCAAATGAGAGGCTAATGGCATCCATTTGTATTAAATTTAATAGCATCACATTTGATTTATTTACCAAAAAGAAACATGATGGCAGCTCAGGCGGATTTAATGAAACCAGTTCTGTGAGCGGAACATGAGCTAGGCAGGCAAGGTCATGGCAGCCCCAATTATCAGTTGTCAAAGGGAATGATGCCAAAGAAACCAGGCTTTTTTCTCCCCCCTCTAAGGCAGAAATGCAAGAAGGCCACAAAATTGGCTTGCTTTGAAAAAAATAATCTGCAATGATTGCTGATGATGATACAGCAAATGAGCCAGGTTTAATGATAAACTAGACTTTATAGAGTTGTGTGTGTCACCGGGATCAGAGTCCCCCTCTTTCTCTAGGCTGTCCCCCGTATGCCCACTAGGCCAGCCGCAACCCAGTTGCCTGTGCCCACATGGATTCCCAAGTGATCAGAAACCCTCACCGCAATCAGGGAGCTTTCGGCGGTCCGCACCCCCAGAAACGCCTTCCTTTGTTCTCCCAGCCCAGTCGTAATTCAGAGAACCTTCTCTGGCCACCCGTAGCTTGGAAGACTTCACGGTGGGGTTGTCCTATATAAAAAAAGGTCCATCAAGGCTCTCACCTAGATAGGGTACCCCCTTAGCGGAACCCTCCAAGGCCAAATAAACACACAAGCACGCTAGGCTTGGTTATAAAACATACATTTAGTACATACAAGTATAAGGCTGTTGATCGGATGTTGCAAGTGCACAAATCAAATATAAAGTACACACATTCTAAAATACACTGAAGTTCCCTAACTGTCCTCTTACCGTAAGGCACAGTTCAGGTCCATCAGAGTCTCTCACGGCCTTGGTGTTGAAGCCGGGCTCAGTCCCTTTAGTGACTTGGAAAGTCTCTAGTTCATGGCTGGGCAGCCTCTCCTGCAAGCTGCTTACTCCTTATTGGTCAATATGGAAGAGAGTGTGAAGAGTTCCTCTGTCTTCCTTTCTTTGCAGGGGGCTCGGGTCACTTCCTCCCTCCTGCTCCTTTTGTTGTTCTAAGTTGGTTGCAGACCCCACCTGGATGTTACCTTTGCAACATAATGCATGTTCTGCCTAACAATGGTTTTTCTGTGTCCCCCCCCACCCTGCCCAAACCAGTTCAGCAGGGTGGTAAGGCTCACAATCTTCTAATCTTTACCTGTCCTTCTTAGTAGCCAAATTTACCCCCAGTACCCCAAATTCTGTGTCCCATTAACCCAAATGTCTGTGTTGCCCCCTTTTCCCCATGACAGTGTGCTGGATCCCCCTGAGTGACCATTGCCATTGCCAGCTGCAATTACACAGCAGATCTTTGAGATAGAGGGAGTAGATGACATTGCACAATAAAATTTGAAACATTCAGAATGGGACCCTTTTTATAGCAAAATTATTTTCCAAGCAGAAAATCCTAGTTCTGTTTGTAGTTTAGGGCCAAATGAGAAACATGTGGACAGTGAAAGGGAATTGCAGAGTAAACTGTCCAGAAGTTTTTTGCATTGTCCTAGACATTGAACTGTAATTATTTGCATTGTACATGCATGTACCTGTTCTTTTTTTACTTTTTTGTTTCACTACTGCCTTCCAGAAGACAGAATATCAGATTAGTTTTAGTTTGCGCTGAGCACACAGCTACACCCTACTAAAAAGCTACTGCACTGATCTTTTGTGTGTGCATGTGTGTAACCGACCGACCTCGTTGCCCTGGTGAGGCTATTATTAACAGTAATTCTACTGTCCAAGTGTGACTGTTTTGCCGGTTATTCTATTATTGCTGATTTGGTACATGGCATAAGCTCTGATGGGCAGAGATTTTGCAGGAATTGATTCATTGCAGCTGGATAAACGAATAGGAATGAAACCCAGCATGAAAAGAGGAATGAAATTTTGGAATAGGTGACAGTCATGGGGGCAAAGAAGCCGATTAGTTTTAAAACGTAATTGGACAAATTTATGAGGGGTCGTATATGACGAGTTTTCCATTTGATGCATCAGCAGACATCTACTGAGGTATGGTAGCATTTCTTTTTGCCTTTCTAAAGTAAGGGCTGGTTCTTCTTCGAGGATCTCCGCGATTCTCACTCTTGGGATTCACTTCCTGCTTCGCAGGCACCGGAGACCTTGTCAGCAGTTTCCAGGCAGAAAACCTGGAAAGATCTAGAAAATGGTGAGGGCTCCGTCCCACTCATCCCCCCTCCCATCCCGTTAAAAATGCAGACTCAAGATCTCGCGAGGATGGGACCGCATAAATAGGGGGAGGAGCCCTCAATGACTCAGTTTCTTCCACCTGCGCCGCGCTTGGAAGAGTTTTAGCGCTTGTCAGCTTAAAAAAAAAGAAAGAAAAAGAAGAATTAGAGAAGTTTCCTTTCTTGAATGTGTCATCTACCATGCCCATGCCTGAGTCCGCAGGGTTCATCCCCCAGGCTTCGCCCACCCCTCAGCGGCTGGGCTGGACTATGCCCAAGCAAGCCAGCTTTAAACGTTGTCGCTCCTGCCCAGCTACCCTGTCTGTGAGTGACCAACACTCACAGTGCCTCGCTTGCCCAGGAGAGACCCATAACACCCAGACGTGCAAGTTCTGCACTGTTCTTTCCACTTGTGCTAAACGGACTAGGGCTCTCCACCTCCAGGATATTTTAACAAGAAAGGCACTAGAAGGTGGTGAAGAGGGGCCTCTCAGGCTCCCTACCAGGCACTCTCAAACTCCTACTATGAATACTGAGCCCCCAGCTCCAGCCGCTCCATCGGAGCAGCAGTCTGCCCCCGGTACCACTACCACAGCGTCCGGTGAGGCTCTGCCCACAGTACCAGCCCCTACCTGTACCACATTCCGCTCCACGAGCTCTTCCCACACTGGGGACCATGCATCTAGATGCACCGGCGAAGAGCGGAAAAAGAAAAAGAGGAGCAGGGGTACGGATGCTAGGGACTCTTCCCGTACCTTAGAGGTGGAGACAGAATCTGACCTACCTCTCACAGTGCAAGCGCTGCTGGTGCCAGCTTCCATGGTACCGCCTGTTGCATCGCAGCCTACGCAAGCACCTGCACCTCTTGTAGTCACCTTACCACTCTCACCAGTATGACAGACACTCTCGCTCGCATTCCATCCGGAGTGACCGCCACTGGAGTTCCCCCCGGTACCCAACTCCTCACCCAGCCACACCTACCAGACCGGTGAACCGTTCTCCATCTAGACACGCAGCTATGTCCCTGTGGTACAATAGGGACCAAAGAACACGATCGCCATGCTCCTGCTTTTCCCCATATGATGATTCCCGGTACTGGCAGCATGAATACACAGTACCTTACAGGTACCACGCTCGATCCCGAAGCAGATCTCCTCTCTACCCCTCAAGAGTTGACTTCGACTACCTCGAATGAGCAAGCCACTCTCACCATGTGAGGAGCTACGTACCTCCAGCTCCACCGCGTGCCCCTCTTACCGCCACCGTTTCTAGACCGCCTGAGGTACCGTCGGAGCCAGCTCATCTCCCAGCTCCAGAGCTCGTTCAAGTAGTGGATAACAGTCACCGCTCTCGGGCCCCTGCCCCTGTGGTACCACCCACTCCAGCACCATCAACCGTTTCTGTTCCCCGTGAACAGACACAAGAGTCTAGGTCAGCAAGACCACTAGGCACCACCTTCCTTAGTTCCCTTCTAGGGAACCGTATCCCTGACAACCTTTCAGGACAGCAGCCCTTGCCTGATCTCTACGTCTCCTCGGGGGGGTCTGCTTCCCCATCTTCCTCATCATCCACTATTCCAGAGGAGGAGGAGGAGACCCATTTCACCTCCACCTCCGGATACTATTTCTGATCCCAATCTGGCCCTCTCTACTGAGGATACCAAAGCGTTTCAGGTCATGTTAAAGAGGCTGGTTTCCGCCCTGCCTAAGTTACCAATGAAGGTGATTAGAAAGACCCAGTCCGGCCCCGTTTTTGGTATTCTGGGGTATGGGGAGCCAGGTCATATTATGTTTCCCATCTTCAACCAGACACTCAAACCCTCTACTGCAGTTTGGAGCAAACCCTCCTCTGCCCCCCGCCCCCAACAAAATGGCAGACTCGTTGTATGCCATTCCTAAAGAAGGGGCCAGTATCTTCTTCAAACACCCTCCACCTAATTCGCTAGTCATAGCTACAGCCTCCGTTAAATCTAGGGGTGGGGGCATCCAGACCTCCCCAGCGGATAGAGAGGGGAGACGTTTGGACGTCCTGGGACGAAACATTTTCTCCTCAGAAACCTTGTCCCTGAGAGCTTCTAAGTATGCATCCGCCATGTGTGGTTACCAGCATAGGCTTTGGACACAGCTTTCCAGGGCCTCTGACCCCACTCAGATAGCGGCAATCCAAAGGAGGGCATGCAGATTGCCCAGTTTCAATTAACTGCACATGCACAATACAGACTGTAACATCAGAGGTATGGCCTTGGCCATCACCCTCAGAAGGCGTGCTTGGCTCCATTCCACGGCTCTTACTCCTGAGAACAAGACCCGTATTGAGGATTTGCCCTTCGACTGCAAGGGACTTTTTGCTTCCTCTACTGACGAGACATTAAAGAAGATGGAGACCAGCCAGACCGCCCACTCTACAGGGATCATCAGAGCCATTCAAAAACAATTCTATCCTTCTCTTGTTCCTTACTCGTTTACTTCGAGACAACGTTCTCCCTATCCGTACCACTCCAGGAGGCGTTTCCCCCCCTAATTTCAACACTCCCAAACCTCTGCTTCTCAACCTCGATGGAGGTTCAATAAGCAAAAAGGATGAGGCACGCCTTCCTCTAATTCGCCCTCTGGCCAGCCACCTAAGCACCACTTTTAGTCCTCTTAAGATCAAAAGAGACTTGGAGGACCCTCCCTCCTTCCTTAACCATCTCCTACCCTTCTTCGACAACTGGGCAGCCCTCACCCGTGACCACTGGGTCCTAGATACTGTTCATCAGGGATACGCCATACAGTTCCATTCCCTTCCTCCTCATTCCCCTCCCCCGCCCTGCTGCAGCTCCCCCCCTCCCAAATTCAAATACTTCTGGAGNCCTTGTTTGACAACTGGGCAACCCTCACCCACGATCACTGGGTCCTAAATATTGTTCATCAGGGATACGCCATACAATTCTGTTTCCTTCCTCCTCATTCCCCTCCCCTGTACCACCCCCCCCCCCCCCAAAAAACCTCAAATACATCTGGAGGTTGAAAAGCTCCTCTCTAAGGGAGCCATTGAGGAGGTTCCCCTCATGGAACAAAATACTGGTTTTTATTCCAGTTATTTTCTAGTCCCCAAGAAGGATGAGGGTTTCAGACCTAGTTTAGACCTCAGACGCCTTAACAAATGTATCAAGAGGTATAAGTTCCATATGACTTTCCTCCCCATCCTCCTCCTGGGTTTGCAACACAGAGACTGGCTGTCGTCCCTTGATCTTAAAGACGCTTACTTTCATATCTATCATACCATCACACAGATGCTACTTACGTTTCGTTGTAGGGGACCTCCATTTCCAGTATACCGTACTCCCGTTCAGACTCTCCACTGCTCCAAGGCCGCTTTTAGACGAGACACATTTGCGCATGATTGTTAAAAAATGTGCTTGTTTTAATGGTTGTTTAAACACCTACGCCGTTTTAAATGTGTATTTGCCGTGAACGTGTAAAAGCCCAAACCATTTTGAATGTGGTTTTTAAATAATGCGCATTTTTTAAAACCAGTTTTGGCACCCCCAGATCATCAAAGATGCTCAAAACCGGTTTTAAAAAAATGTGTATTGTTTCGATGCACATTTACAAAACCACATTAAAGTGTCTCATCTAAAAGCACCCCAAGGGTCTTCACAAAATGTATAGCAGTGGTCG
Organism: Sphenodon punctatus; assembly: GCA_003113815.1. Lineage (NCBI taxonomy): Eukaryota > Metazoa > Chordata > Lepidosauria > Sphenodontia > Sphenodontidae > Sphenodon > Sphenodon punctatus. Next base: position 6,540,813 of record QEPC01004381.1, on the reverse strand, counting down.
CCGCATACCTGCGAAAACTAGACGTCAGGGTCTACCCCTATCTGGACGACTGGCTACTAGTAGCCCCCTCCCGACACGAACTGCTCAATCACATTCACTTAACCACCTCTCTGCTTCAGAGCTTGGGTTTCCTCATAAATCTAGGGAAGTCTCATCTCATTCCCATGAGACGGCTTCAATTCATCGGTGCTCTTCTGGACACACACGCTTCCAGAGCCTACCTTCCTCAAGACAGATTCATAACGATCTTACGCGCTATACAGTCCCTATATTTGCAGAGGACCAGAACACTGTGGTTCTTCCTCCGCCTTCAGGGGTTCCTAGCGTCCACCACCATGGTTACCCCCTATGCGAGGCTACACATGAGACCCCTACAGCAGTGGCTCAAGCTGGTTTACTTTCCCCTATCCATTCCCTCAACAGAAAGGTAACGCTACCATTCGCGATCTACCAAACCCTCCTATGGTGGACGGACCACAACCATGTTCTACAGGGCACCCCCTTTGACCTACCAGTCATGCAGACGTCTGTCACCACAGACGCTTTGCTCACCGGCTGGGAAATGCACATGTCTCACGTCAAGGTCAGTGGCCTCTGGTACCGACAGGAGAAGCAACTGCACATAAATCTTCTAGAGCTCAGACCAATCTGCTATGCAGTCAAGGCCTTGCTATCCCACATATCAGGGAAGAACATCCTGATTATCACAGACAATACAGCGGCTATGTGGTACATCAACAAGCAGGGCGGGGCGCATTCTACTCGCCTCTTCCTCAAAGCAGAAGCGATTTAGACCTGGTGCATCAAGCACACCATTCACATTCAGGCTATACACCTGGCAGGCCAGGACAACACTCTTGAAGATCAACTCAGTTGCCAGCTCTCCGATCACCACAAGTGGTCCCTCAACGACTCAGTCCTCCAGGACGTTTTTCTAACCTGGGATACACCCGTCGTAGACCTTTTTGCCACCACGGACAACGCAAAGCTTCCCACCTTCCGTAGTCGGGCGGGACTAGTGCCAGGATCAATCTCAGACACTTTCACCATCTCCTGGAGTGGGGAATTCCTTTATGCCTTTCCCCCTAACTCCCTTCTGCACAAGGTACTGTATAAGATTCGCGCAGATTGTGCCCACGTCATCCTCATTGCCTCTTTCTGGCTGAGACAGACGTGGTTCCAGACGCTTCAAGGACCTAGCCACGGAAATCATAACACTTCCTCAACTGCCAGACTGTCTGTCTCATCAACGGGGGACCATGCTACATCACGACTTAACCATGCTCCACCTCTGCACCTGCCTGATTCTTCCCTGCTTGAAGGATTTTCCCCAGAGATCTCTACCATCCTCCTAAACTCCCGACATCCTTCTATGAGCGTGTGCTATGCTACCAAGTGGTCACGCTCCTCCCGATGGTGTACCTCCCTTGATACGCCCCTATCCTCTCTCACATTCACCCATGTATTTCAATACCTGTTGCACCTGCAAGATTCTGGCCTTTCCCTCTCCTCCCTTAAGGTGCATTTGGCTGCTCTTTCTTCTCACCATAAGCCAGAGGGTGTTGCTGCCTTGTTCTCCCACCCCCTAATGCGGACCTTTTGGAAAGGACTCATTAATATCTTCCACCACCACCACCCAACCCGCCCCCCAATGGGACCTCAACCTCGTTCTGTCTAAATTGATGTGTCCCCTTTTGAACCCATGGCTTCCTGTTCTGTGGAGAACCTCTCCATCAAAACTGCCTTCCTGGTGGCCATCACTTCAGCCCGAAGAGTCAGTGAACTGGCAGCTCTCCAAGCCTCTCCCCCTTACACCCGCTTCTCCAAGGACGAAGTGGAGCTCCGGACTGACCCTTCGTTTCTTCCGAAAGTTGCCTCCCCGTTCCATCTCAACCAGACCATTTCTCTACCTGTCTTTTTCCCGAAACCCCATTCATCCCGAATGGATCATGCTCTTCACACTCTTGACGTCAAATGGGCCCTCTCCTACATTGATAGAACTAAAGCAACTAGGGCGTCTGACGCACTTTTCATCACCTCCGGGGGTCAAAGAATCAGGGTCAAACTTACCTCACAGAGACTATCCAAGTGGATTCTCCTTTGTACACAGAGATGTTATCATCACACTGGGAAGGAACCACCTTCCCTTCTATGTGCCCATTTGACTAGAGCTGTAGCCACCTCCCTGGCCAATCTTCGACGCGTTACGATTGTAGACATCTGCAAGGCTGCTACCTGGTCGTCCCTGCATACATTCTCCAGACACTACTCTCTGGACTTAGCAGCTAGATCGGATACCCTTATTGGGAAAGCGGTTCTCTATTTAGCTAACCTCCTGGATTCCCACCACCTGGAGGTAGGTGTTATGAACTGCAATTCACTCTCCCAAGAGTGAGAATGGTGGAGATCCTCAAAGAAGAAATAGAGGTTACTTACCAGTAACTCTGTTCTTTGAGAGAGCTCCGTGTATTCTCATGACCCGCCCTCCTTCCCCTCTGTTTTGGGTGTACCTTTAAATAGGTCTTCCGGACGGGATTGGAAGGAACTGAGGTGGTGAGGGCTCCTCCCCCTATTTATGCGGTCCGGTTCTGTCCTCGTGAGACCTCAAGCCCGTGTTTTTAACGGGACGGGAGGGAGGATGGGGGGGGCAGAGCCCTCACCGTTTTCTAGATCTTTCCAGGTTTTCTGCCTGGAAACTGCTGGCATAAGGTCTCCGGTGCCTGTGAAGCAGGAAGTGAATCCCAAGAGTGAGAATACACGGAGCTCTCTCGAAGAACAAAGTTACTGGTAAGTAACCTCTATTTCTCACAAGCACTTTTTTGGAGGTAAGTACCTACTATCTCATTTTAACCCTCCCTTTCTTCACCTGACCACAGGGAATAAAGTAAAGAGAGGAGGGATACTTACCTCTCCAAACAAGTGGGGTTAAAGTAGAAGTCGAGGCATACTCATTTGTATTGGAGGGAATTCCACAGTTTGTGCAATCCTCTACGATCTCAGCAGTCCTCAGCATTTCTCCCTCATTGCCCCACAGGACTGCTTGCTAACCCCCACTCTCTCCCCTCTCTGAGAGAAAAACATCAGTCTCACTGACTGCTTGTTATTCCACCCCACCCCAATTTGTTGGCAGTTCCCTGCAAGTTCCCAAGCAGGAAGATTGGGGGTAGGAAGATCTATTGAATCCCTGATTCCCCAGTTCTCATGCAAACTGAGGTGGATGGTAGTAATTTCTCAGAGTAACTATTCTTTAACAGAAGAAGAAACCCTAAGATACTACTTCTTCCCTCTGAAGCATAAGAAATGACCCTAACTGGAAACAGGACGCTGGATGGGTCTCTCTGGTGCTAGGTTGCTGTAGAGAATTTTACCTCAGATGCACAAGTAGTGTACATGTTCATCTAAGTTAATCACCCTGCTTGCGGTTGGGAAAGAATTTTCCACCAGAACAAATTGGTCTGCAACTGTGAAGGGAAATTTGCCTTTCCCTGCAGCATGGGGCAAGGCTCATTTGCATTAGTCATCTGGGTACATATCTGTAAATTTGCTTCCTGTTGTTTCATCAGGCACTGGTTTGTCCTGGCTACTCCTACTCTTTCTTTGTGGCACACTATAATTTGGTTTTATGATAGGACATATTCTTATATTCTGTTGATCCCGTCTCTCCCACTGTCCCCTCTCCCTGTCTCCCCCTCCTTGTCTTTTAGATTGTAAGCCACAGGCAGGGACCGCGTCTATTTCTATGTTCTGTACAGCACCAGGCACATGGCTGGTGCTATATAAATGTTAATAATAATAATAATAATAATAATTAATAATAGGGTTAGTTTAGGTACCGGTTATCTTTCCTTGGTGCAGAGGGTTGGACTAGACGACTTTTGATGCCCTTTCAGTCCTTAAGATTGTGTGTGTGTGTTAGAGCTGAAAAATGAATATTAGAAAAGTAAGCAAACCTGTTGAATTTGCCCTACGTGAACCAAAAAAGGGCAAAGCGGATAATAACAGAAATGGGTATCTGACAGAATAGAAACCAGGTAGTGGTTATTTCCAGCTTAGTTCTTTGGTTTGGCTATTTTCGTTTTTCATTATTTTGGTTACATCATTTCAGCAGCATTAGCAATATTTTACATGCTCAATTGTCAAAGGTGACTTAACCAAATTCCGAAATGACCCAATAACCAAATAAAAACAACAACAGAAATGGGATACCCCCCTCCCCTCTCAAAAGTGGATAGGTCATGAATATTACTCAGATAGTTAGAGGACTATCAAAAAATACGAATCATTTCCACAAATAATAAATTTCCTACCCATTTCAGCTATAATGTTATTGTACAATATAGGCTAGCAAGTTATTATGAAAATGACATTTCTTCCCCCGAACGGGGAAGGAGTATGGATGCTTGGCTGGCCCCCAGCTTGTACTACATGCGGTCTCATTCTTGTCTGCACGTTGTCTCCTTGTGATATGTTTATTTTAAAAGAACAGGGAAGCAAGGGCAGTAAGTGGCGATGGATGATGCTTTGACCAACAGTTTCCAAGCTGCCAGTCAGTCCTAGAGGGGAAACAGGTACTTAATTTAGTACCCGCAGGTAATACCTGCTTTTTCTGAAAAAATTGTAACTTCTGGTACTGATTTTTCAGTTTTCTGATTACGGGTCAGTATATCAGTATATTACGGATCACGATGGAAAACTGAAAAATTGCTACGCAAAACAAAAAAATTAGGAACTGGAAGTTTGAGAATTCAGGACTGGAAGTTGACTTTCCAGGACCAGAAGTTGACTTCCTGGAATGGAAAATTAAAAAATTAGATGTTGGAAGTAAACAAATGGATACTGGAAGGCGACATTCCAGGATGTCGGGTACCCAGTGACGTTGGGGTTAGTTCAGGTACCAGAAATTCATTGGATATACCTGTTTTTACAGATACTCATTTCAGCTCTAGTCAGCACCCCAAGTGGTGACATAACGTGTACATGGGGTGACAATCCAGACTGATACGTGATATTTGCTAGGGTGTGCATGTTGTTTTCGTTATTACAATAACAATAACAAAAAACGTTGTTTTCATTATCGTTATTGCAATAACAAAAACGACAAATAATAATAACAAAAATAGAAACGAAAATTAAATTTTGTTTTTTAAATAAAGGGAAAACATTGAAAAACGTATTTTCGGCTATAACTTTTTTGTTTCTATTCAATTCTAATGAACCTTGGGGAGTTTATGCCCCCAATGGAGGGCACTACGTGTACCAAGTTTCAAAAAGATTATATAAAGGAAACCGATTTAGGAAGCAATTGAATATTGCGCTTTTACGAAAAGCTCCATACACATTCATGGCTACATCTTCTTTATCTTCCATCCAATTTGTATATTATGTCCATCCACAAGCTTAACACTGCTGGTAATTTTCAGAAAGATTGGGTAAAGGGTCTTGATGGTATAAGACATTCACTTGAAAATACATTTCCAGCTGTAACATGTTCCATCCTGTTTACAGGATATTTGGCAGGAATGTATGATATACCTTCCCTGTCAACTCTGCCAAACTACAGGTCAATTCGATAAAGAGCCCCAATTTTATAAGCAATTTATGTTGTCCCCTTGAAGACCATTATTAAGATAAATAGCAGCACATGCAGTGCCAGTCAGAGGCAGGCACCGGGCATGGCAGGGGGAGAGAGGCTGTAGGAGGGAGGATGTGCAGCAACCCAAAAGACTGACAGACACATTCACTGGCCAATTACTGCATGCTTCCAGCTTTACAGGACCAATCGGTAGTGGCTTTGAGGTGGGCATAGGGGGTGGCCCTTAGGCGGGAATAGAAGGGACATAACTGGGACTTTGAGGATAGCATCCCAGCAATCAGGAGACATCGGGTACTTTCAGACATGACGCTAACCACCCTTTAACCACCCTTGGTGGTTATTTATGCATGTTGCGGGGCTGCATAGGGCACCAATACAGCCCTGCAACATGCATAAATAACCACCAAGGGTGGTTAAAGGGTGGTTAGCGTCATGTCTGAAAGTACCCTATGTCTCCTGATTGCTGGGATGCTATCCTCAAAGTCCCAGTTATGTCCCTTCTATTCCCGCCTAAGGGCCACCCCCTATGCCCACCTCAAAGCCACTACCGATTGGTCCTGTAAAGCTGGAAGCATGCAGTAATTGGCCAGTGAATGTGTCTGTCAGTCTTTTGGGTTGCTGCACATCCTCCCTCCTACAGCCTCTCTCCCCCTGCCATGCCCGGTGCCTGCCTCTGACTGGCACTGCATGTGCTGCTATTTATCTTAATAATGGTCTTCAAGGGGACAACATAAATTGCTTATAAAATTGGGGCTCTTTATCGAATTGACCTGTAGTTTGGCAGAGTTGACAGGGAAGGTATATCATACATTCCTGCCAAATATCCTGTAAACAGGATGGAACATGTTACAGCTGGAAATGTATTTTCAAGTGAATGTCTTATACCATCAAGACCCTTTACCCAATCTTTCTGAAAATTACCAGCAGTGTTAAGCTTGTGGATGGACATAATATACAAATTGGATGGAAGATAAAGAAGATGTAGCCATGAATGTGTATGGAGCTTTTCGTAAAAGCGCAATATTCAATTGCTTCCTAAATCGGTTTCCTTTATATAATCTTTTTGAAACTTGGTACACGTAGTGCCCTCCATTGGGGGCATAAACTCCCCAAGGTTCATTAGAATTGAATAGAAACAAAAAAGTTATAGCCGAAAATACGTTTTTCAATGTTTTCCCTTTATTTAAAAAACAAAATTTAATTTTCGTTTCTATTTTTGTTATTATTATTTGTCGTTTTTGTTATTGCAATAACGATAATGAAAACAACGTTTTTTGTTATTGTTATTGTAATAACGAAAACAACATGCACACCCTAGCAAATATCACGTATCAGTCTGGATTGTCACCCCATGTACACGTTATGTCACCACTTGGGGTGCTGACTAGAGCTGAAATGAGTATCTGTAAAAACAGGTATATCCAATGAATTTCTGGTACCTGAACTAACCCCAACGTCACTGGGTACCCGACATCCTGGAATGTCGCCTTCCAGTATCCATTTGTTTACTTCCAACATCTAATTTTTTAATTTTCCATTCCAGGAAGTCAACTTCTGGTCCTGGAAAGTCAACTTCCAGTCCTGAATTCTCAAACTTCCAGTTCCTAATTTTTTTGTTTTGCGTAGCAATTTTTCAGTTTTCCATCGTGATCCGTAATATACTGATATACTGACCCGTAATCAGAAAACTGAAAAATCAGTACCAGAAGTTACAATTTTTTCAGAAAAAGCAGGTATTACCTGCGGGTACTAAATTAAGTACCTGTTTCCCCTCTAGGACTGACTGGCAGCTTGGAAACTGTTGGTCAAAGCATCATCCATCGCCACTTACTGCCCTTGCTTCCCTGTTCTTTTAAAATAAACATATCACAAGGAGACAACGTGCAGACAAGAATGAGACCGCATGTAGTACAAGCTGGGGGCCAGCCAAGCATCCATACTCCTTCCCCGTTCGGGGGAAGAAATGTCATTTTCATAATAACTTGCTAGCCTATATTGTACAATAACATTATAGCTGAAATGGGTAGGAAATTTATTATTTGTGGAAATGATTCGTATTTTTTGATAGTCCTCTAACTATCTGAGTAATATTCATGACCTATCCACTTTTGAGAGGGGAGGGGGGTATCCCATTTCTGTTGTTGTTTTTATTTGGTTATTGGGTCATTTCGGAATTTGGTTAAGTCACCTTTGACAATTGAGCATGTAAAATATTGCTAATGCTGCTGAAATGATGTAACCAAAATAATGAAAAACGAAAATAGCTAAACCAAAGAACTAAGCTGGAAATAACCACTACCTGGTTTCTATTCTGTCAGATACCCATTTCTGTTATTATCCGCTTTGCCCTTTTTTGGTTCACGTAGGGCAAATTCAACAGGTTTGCTTACTTTTCTAATATTCATTTTTCAGCTCTAACACACACACACAATCTTAAGGACTGAAAGGGCATCAAAAGTCGTCTAGTCCAACCCTCTGCACCAAGGAAAGATAACCGGTACCTAAACTAACCCTATTATTAATTATTATTATTATTATTATTATTAACATTTATATAGCACCAGCCATGTGCCTGGTGCTGTACAGAACATAGAAATAGACGCGGTCCCTGCCTGTGGCTTACAATCTAAAAGACAAGGAGGGGGAGACAGGGAGAGGGGACAGTGGGAGAGACAGGGGA
>QEPC01004381.1:6491614-6517014 GCA_003113815.1 Sphenodon punctatus | reverse complement strand
ATTTTGAAATTTTTCATGAAAATGGAAACTTTTCATCTGAATTGACATTTTCTTGTGAAAACAGCCCTTGTTGTGAGGATGAAGTTTTATCTTTCAGTAAGTGCAAAAGGTAAAACCTGAGGACTATCCTATCTTGAAATTTAATATACCAACTGACTGACTTAAGGAAGCGTTGGGGTGGTTAACAGCACTCAGGGATACAGCACTCCGCTGTATCCCAGAAGGCTGTGGGTTCATCTTGCTCTTGAAGGGCTGCTTCTGTCCACCCAGATGTGAATGGTCACCTGATTCATTGGGATGAAGAAGTCAGAAGTGGTCGGATGTGGTGCTGGCCACATGCATACACTCTTGTGCACAATAGGTTCCAGAAACAGGTGTGTGTTAATCACACCAGCCTAATGGGCTGCATGGCTTGGGATGGATTTTAACAATTTACTGCTGTAAGGTAGCTTGGGTATTTTTGTCCTTATTTTTATAATTAGCTGTTCTTTAAAGCTGGTTCAAGCACTGCCAATATTATTAAAAGCCAAACTTAAAAGTGTATGCTGCTCTACATTTCTTCTTAGCTTGCAGCAAAGAACATTATGGTGCCTATTGTCAAAAGAGATGTCCAGCTTGTGTCAATAAAATCCCTTGCAACAGACTGACAGGACTGTGTGATAATGCAGTAACTTGCCAAGAAAGGACAAAATTAGAAGTCTGTGAATACCGTGAGTAACGAAGAAGAGGGGCCTTCCTGTTGTAACTTGATATTTTAGTTTTCTAATCTGTTTTGTGAATGGGTCCTGACTGCTAAGGAGGATTATTTGGTAGGGCCAATCAAGTAGCATTTAAGAAGCAGTGTAAAGCTAATGTGTTCACTCTGGCCTCTTGCTTATTGGAGCCATTATCGGAGTATCTATTATCAGCAGGTGAATAGGAAAGGGCAATGGTGTTTGGAGTCTGTTACTGTAAGTCTAATTACTAGGGATGTGTGAATGCGGTTCGGAGTTCGGGCCGAACTCAGCCTGTTCGGACGGCCGAACCGAACGGCCGAACAGTTCGGAAAAGTTCGGATGAGTTCGGGGGCAGGAAAAACGTGACTTTGGGTGGGAAAAACGTGTCTGGAAGGGGGAGGCAGCTGAGGAGCAGACTTCCTGGCATCAGGGGTGGAGACCAGGGGTGGTTTCAGGGCCAAATGATACCAATACTGAAAAAAAATAATTAGGTATCGATAGCACTATTTTCGGATGTTCGGCCGAACTGAACAACCGAACCTGAACTCGGGTTTTGAACCGAACATCCGAACCGCGTTCTGTTCGCACATCCCTACTAATTACTGATCCTGAGTCAAGAGAGCACATGCTTAACCAGGAGACATTAAGACATGAGCACGTATTTAAGTTCTGTCCTGAAATGTCTTTAATAATGTTAAGTTATCCACATACTGGAAGGGGTCTGTATAGATTATTAAAATATGATGCTGTGTGGTTTTCCAAAGATTATTTTTCAGGGTGGAAAGAGTCCTCCAGACATTTATACTAATTATTATTTTTTTTAAAACAACACCACAAAACATTAGTCACTTGCTCTGTAATAGATGTATGTTTTAATACCACTGGACTGACTTAAGAGCCTGCTCATATGCAATACTAAGTGCACCTGCATTGTCAGGTGGCGGCAGTGGCCAGGAGCGCTTTTCACCAACTACATCTGGTGAGGAGGTTGCGGCCTTTTCTTTCTGATTCGGATTTGGCCACTGTCATCTATGCTTTCATCGCCTCGAGACTAGATTACTGCAATGCGCTCTACGTGGCTGTTTGGAAGCTGCAGCCAGCGCAGAATGTAGCAGTTCATCTCCTTTTGGGAACGGGGTATCGGGAGCACATTACGCCGGTGCTCCTAAGTCCTAAGTCTGCATTGGTTGCCTATAGCTTTCCGGGCACAGTTCAGGGTGCTGGTTTTGACCTTTAAAGCTGTAAACATTCTGGGTCCCACAGATCTGAAAGAGCACCTTTCCATGTCCCATTGTGGGCCCTGCAATTGGCCAGGAGCGCCTCCCTGTGGGTACTGCTTGTTAGCCTTGTTCACACGACAAAGGCTCTCAGGGAGGTGTTCTCGGTTGCTGTCCCAGTGCTGTGCAACACCCTTCCCCTAGAGGTCTGCTTGAGTAGTTCCTTCCCAAGGGTGTAGCCCTAAAGGTGCAGCTGACTGAGGCACACAAGCCTAGATGTTTCTTGTTCCCTGGTAATGCTGTATCCCCTGCTGCTGGAAGTGGGGTGGGGACCCCATCCCAACCTAGCTACATCACTGGTTCTTCCTTTGCCTGTTGTATCCTGGTGGCTGTGTGCCACAGATGTACCTTTCAATTTGTGTATCCCTGTGTTTCCCAAAGGCCTCACAAGCAGATACTGTTTCCACGCTTGGAAATATTGGAATGGAAATTGTTATTATGTTCCTCCATACGGGGTGCTGAATAAGAGTGAAGCGGAATTCATGTGCAGTCGATTTGAAGGGGCACAGCTGTTAAAATTAAACACCACTGAAGAGCAGGTCAGTGGTTTTTAAAATTGTTAACAGAAGCACTCGTAAAGTTTCTTTACTTTTTAATTTGTATTGTATTGTTTTGTGTCCAACATCCTCTTCATAATATTTTCATCCCAACATATTCAATCTCTTTCCCCTTGTGCAAAACAATTATTCTCTTCCAATAATCATGGGTGGTTATTTTTTCTGAAGAACAAATGATGCTTTCCCACTATGATTCCCTAGTTTGTGTGCGGTTTCCATTTACCAAGTTCCACTGCTCACTTATGCCATGGTTTCTGGAGATAGGATTTCTTAGTTACCTCAGAACCCTTCAGTCAGTTTGCTGGCTGGAGATGGAACACCATGACCCAGACTCTACTTAGCAAAATCCTGAAGTGTGTAGGCAGAACTCTCATTGGTGTCAGTAGGAGGTTTGACTGAGGAAAGACTGGAGAAAAAATTGAATGAAAACTTCCAAGATTTGGCTCCATGGAGCCTTTAGAAGGTTGTGTTTTTTTAAATGTATTTTTAATTTCTCCATATCTGAATGTACTGATATTTGTAAACATGAATAGCTAAAGCGTTAAGCAGTTAAGGAAGGAGATTAGAATGTTCCATAGAGACCTTACTGTGCAGAGCTTTCTGAGGAGTTTAGAGATGCTGTGATGATGGACACTGTAGCAGACCCTCCGAGAGAGCTAGAGGTTGAGGGCCTTTCCCATCTCACTAGAATAGTTTCAGAGTAAGTCAAATTTTGGCACTAACCTACTAGACGTTGCCCTTTTAAAAACGTATGCTAGAGTAGATACGATGCTTCTGTGTAGATAGCTGTTGACAACTGGAAACAGGTTTGCATTCTGAAGCCAGTCCTGCTCTGTTTAAAAAGAAGAGCGACACTCTTTGATGTTAATGGGATCAAAACTGGCCCCCTGATACGTTATTGTGGATGGATGTCATTTATCAGCGGTCTCTGGGACTAGAAAAATATTGGACTAGATCCTCGGCTGGTTTAAGCTGGCAAAACAGAGGAAACAACAATATATGCCAGGGGGGCCGCATGCTGCAGCCCAATAGCTTCATACCAACATTTTCATATCCCCAAGAGTCACAAGATATTTTACATGATCCTTGGCTTTCCCGGATCGCTGAGATGGGGCAGCATAGCTTCCCGTCACCCTGACACCCCCCACCCGATGTCAAGGCTCTGGTTCCTAGGCAGTCTGGAGGGTTTGGCCAGCAGCAGTAGCAGCTCAAGGCACCCTGCCCTTGCTCCCACACCCCAGAAGACTTGGGCAGTAGCAGAAGCTCGGCTTTTCTTGCTCCTGAGGAAGCCACTTGGACATGCCCCCAGGCAGCCACTTCTGGCAAGAGCCGCAGTACAGGTGCCTGAGAGTCTGTATGATTCTTCTGATCTGCCATCTTCCCACCTCTGACATATAACATGCCCATCATGTTTGCTAGAAGAAGGACACTCATCAGCAACTAAGGCTAGCTCTTCAGAGATGTTTCCTTTTTTAGGGCTAAAACAAATTCTTTGCGTGAATGCGGTTGCCGATTCTTTTGGTGCGTTTTTTTTCTTTTTGAACAAAACAGAGACATTCACTTCCATCTTCACTTTGGCAACTTTGGGATTTTGCTTCCTTTTGGTACTTCCATGCACTTTTTTTCAGTAGTATTGCACAACATCATGGTGCAAAAGACTGGTGCTATGGCACACCATACTGATGCTCAATGATGCTAATAGTTGTAGCACCCTTGTACACCGTATTGTTCCACAATGGTACCAAACCTGAAATACTGATATTATTGAACTGAAATGATCAGATATTACTATTGTTGTTAGATTTATACCCTGCCTAAGGCTCAGGGCAGGTGGATACTACATGCCACACAAAGATGTATCAGGATATTTGTTTCAGTCCTAATGTCTCTGTCTTTTTATAAATGTGATTTTAGCTTGGTTGTTTGTTTCAGTGCTACTTGTGTTGCTTCTTTGCAGGGATGGATAGCTAACATCATCTCTAGGAAAAGCTGGCTCCGCAGCCTGAGTTTTAAACTCCTATCAAACAGCTGGATCATGCCCACTGGAGATAAAGCAATGCCTTACTGGTAAACTTAACAGTTCCCATTTCTCAGGCTCAGACGTTGGCACACCTTCAGAAAAAGGGAGTTCCATAGTTCCAAACCCTCCCTGGCCTAATATTTTGAGGTCCGCAGTGTTGCTTAAGTGCTGTAGGTCCAGGGTCTGTAAGAGACAAAGCAAAGTGCAGCTACCCTATTTGGATTTCTTGCTCCTGACTGAGAAAATGTCTCATAAAAAGTGTGTTAGGTATGCATTTATCCTTGATGTGATCAACCGGGTTTAAGAACGATTGCTAATTGCTTCCTTACCTAACAGATTTACCGTAATTAGCAGTTGGCCATACATTTATCACAAGGCAGTGCTCAGTGCTTCGGTTCAGAACAGACAGGAAAGAAATCCAAGTAAATGCTCTTACCCTTGAGCATCCTGATCCTCAAAATACTCCACTGATGAAAGTCCCATTCAGTTCAATGGGCCTTGTGCCAGCAGAGCACTTCAAAGATTGAGCTGTGAAATGTCATTTAGTTTTGAATAAAGAAATCTTGCCTGGTTGAAGTACATTGTGGCCATTCTGCATGCATTCATCTCAACACAGGGCTGGCCACAAAAACGGGTAACTCTGTCTTGGTGGGAAAAGGAAAGAGAGAAACATCTGGGATAAAATGATCTCATTGTTGAGCTTCAGCCAGTGGGAGCTCCCTGATTACATACCTGCAGGGAATCTGACTTCTTCCTGGGTACAATATGGCTTTTTAAAGCATAACCAACGGTAGTGGTGAATTTGGGGGCAGCCTGATAAAATTGTTTTGTATTTTGCTTGTGACCCTCAAAATCTGGGGGCTTTCTATTCTTGGAGCAGATTTTGAAAAATCTATTATCTGCCCCTTTGGATGCCAGTACAGAAGCTCATTTTCCAAGGGACATTACTAGCCAGGGACCTGAGGGCAGGATCAAAGCCTTGACAGCTAATGGATTTAATTAATTAAGTACTGTCATTGATTTATTTAGGTTTCTTCTTAATTTTGCCTATGAAAGGTGCCCCTGGGCTTACTTCATGAGCTAGAGGGTAACATTAGAAACAGACCCTCCCACTGCCCAAATAGAGCACACGCACACCCTGTCCCCCACTTACCACATCCCTAGCCTGGGACTATGGGAGTGTCTCATTCTAGATCAGGTTGTCCAGACTTGTGCACACTCATGTAAGGGCAAATTCCAATGCTTTGTTTTCCAGGGGTTTCAAAGCTGTTTATGACTTGTGTATTCAGATTGAGTCCACAACTGGAGCCTTGATTTCATCACCCTGCTCAGAACAAGCTTCGTGGATCTGCAAAGCACCCCTAGGTGAATAAATGCTGTGTCTATGAGTTTCTGCAGGGGTTCTCCAATGTTTTGGATCAACAGGCCAGTGTCAACTCTCAAAACATCTTGCATAGCGCCATGGGCTCTCTGAAGATGACTGCTGTCCGGGGTGTGATCATTAGAGGTGGCTTTGGTCTGATGTCATGGCCATTTCTGAGAGGAGTAGGGACCCATGTGCCTTTTTGGTCATCCTTGATGGGCCTCTTTCTAGAGATGGATGCAGTACTGGTAAAGACCAAAGTTCACTTTGTTGTACCTGTGGTCAGCTCCATGGTCTAGCTGTAGACCACTCATGGCTTCACAGAACCACAATTTGGGAAACCACTGAAATTGCAACATTTTCTGTAACCCTTCCACACATTTACACCACGCACAGCGACATATGGTAGTTTATGAAGTAGGGCCAAAGATTCTGTTTTTGCTGCTCTGCACCCTGAAAGGGATTCCTTTCCCTTTGCTGATACTCCCACCTCCAAACCAGCTACTAGGCTCTGCTGTAGGAGGTTCTAACCATTTCACAAGACACGTGAATGGGGGAATAAATTACTGCTGCACTGCAGCATTGACATTCACATTTATAAGCAATTGCTCAATTGAGTATTGACACTGGCCTTATAACTGCCTAATGTCACAGCTACATTTCCTATTAATACTATTTGCAGTGTAATCAATACTGGGCTATAATCTAACAGCAGAGGCCAAGCTGCAACATATTTAAAGGCAGGCACTTTAATACAGTCTGATTTCTCCTCTTACAGCGCCGTCACACAAGACAAGAGTTATTCCATTGGTCCAGGAGTACTAAGTGCAAATGAAATTATTAATTATTATTATATTTATATAGTACCAGCAGTGTGCTTGGCTCTGGACAGTGGTAATTAGTAAGGGGTCCCTGCCCCAAGGGACTTACAATCTGGAGTAGATAAGGAAGGGGAAGACAGGGATACAGACATTCCCATTTTACAGATGTGGAAGTGAGAGCTCATTCAGACGTGCAGTAAATAGCATTTACAAGTGCCGACAGATTGATGTGAATGTGAAGAAAGCGCACGCAGATGACATGTGAAAAGGTGCTGCGCGCATGATTGTACTTGCCCGTGCACTGACACAGGTCGGTAGAGTGTGCCTGTCAGTGGCGCCAACAAGCTCAATCATGCACGTGGCAACTTTTCACACGGCATCTCAGTGCGCATTCTTCACCTTCTTATCAACCCACCAGCACTTCTAATTGCTGTTTACTGCACGTCTGAAAGAGCTCTGACTCTGAGAGGCAGTGACTTGCCAAAGGCCCCCCAGTGAGCTCATGGCTAAGCCTGAATTTGAACCTTGGTCTCCCCAAGTTCGAGTCCAGTGCTTGACCCACTAGACTAATAGGGAATTACCTAAAGGTGACCTCTGCACTCTCCTGTTCTTCCTTTCTGTGTGTCAGGCCACTTCATCAGCATCTATAATGCCAACTACCCCAGGAAGATGAAACAGTAGGTGGGGATCTGTAGGACATGGGATAAACCCCAGCCAGGAGTTATTTGCCCAGCCTTGCTGCACAGATTGGGGGCATATGATGTGGCATTTGCAACGTTGGCTTTATGTTACAATGGATTCCGCTTACCGTAGGGGACTCTCTTCATATGCTTAAACTCCAGAATCGGCCATTTGGCACAAGGCAGCCATACTTCATCCCAGGTTCTAGGCCAGAGGTGGGCAACTGTTGGTTTGGGAGCCACGTGCAACACTTGGGTACCTGTATAGAGGCTCTTACCAAAAATGGCTACCTGGAGACATGTTCATGCAGTTCCCTCGGGAGCAAGAGAAACTGAGCTGCCGTTTCTGCTGCTGCTGTTGTCAGAGTCCCTTGGGAGGGGATTTAGCAATAGATCTATTGCTGCTGTCCGAATCTGTTAGGAGCCAGAGCTTTGACATAAGGTGGGGGCTGTTTTGGGAAAGCCACACTGCCCCCCCCCCCCCCCCCCCNGAGCTGTGATCAATATAAAGTGTCTTGTGGCTCTCTGCGATAAGAAATGTTTGGTATGAAGCATTTGGGCGTGGGAACTTTTCCCAGTCCTGCTAGGCCATTGATTTCATTGATGTCATTTTTGAGGGTTGTAACTGAGAGCGCTGTCGGCTTCAAAGTGTTAAATATCAGGAGGGAGCAATTCTGTGCAGGTAAACTCCAGGGGGGCGGGGGAAGTGTGGCTGCTATGTTGATCCTGAATGACAGAAATGGAGACAAAGTAGTTCGAATTATATCTTTTACTGGGCCAACTATTGTTGGTAGAAATTTCTCTGCACTAGCCATTACTGTATTTTATAAATCCATATCTATATCTATTTCTGTAACCTGCTTTTGCATTCCCCCTTCCCTTTGCACCACACCCGTTTCCAATCTCTCACCTTTCCCCTCCCTCCTTCTGTTGCCATTGTCCATTACATCCCCCACTGTGCTTTGCTAACTCAGATCTTCAGTTCTGACTCCTACTTGTCTGAGGAAGGACCCTGTGAGGTCTGAAAGCTTGCACATTTCAACCAACCATAGTTGGTTCAATAAAAGATACCATTTGAACTATTTTGTCCCCACCCAGGCAACCTCTTGAGCAATTCCATTGTTCCAAGGGAATTGGCAGGGGAGGAAGTCAGAGCAGACTTGTGTCCGTCCTGGGCTCAGCATTGTCTTTTCTCTTTGTTTTCCCAGCTTCAAGAGTGGTGGACTCTCCGTTCAAGTGGTGGGTAACGTTGACCTCCTCGCTTTTAGTGGCCGTTATCATAACCTTTGTGAGTGTGTTTGTTACATTTAGACTTGGAGGTGGGACAAAACAGGTAGTTAGTGATGGGTTAAAGCGTAAGAGTAAATCAGGCACAAGGAAATCAGCTTCCAAGGACAAAGCATCCCCAAAGCCAAAAAGGCGCAAGCACTTACATTAAGGAGTAGTGTGTGAGCCTTGGCCCATCCTGCCTAGGTCTGAGGAGAGGCCTTGAAATAGGGTAAAATGTAAGTGACTTTTTCAGGCACCGTATAAGAAATACAGAAAGTGTTGACTCAGAATTTGTTAAGTAGCCTAATTGACTTCATTAGTGTTCCTAAACTCCTATAATCTCAAGTGACTCAATGGTGTGTCAGGATCAATATCTGTCTCTCTGTTTTATCTGTTCATGCAGTGCCAAACTTGGCGAAGCAAAAACATACCTTTACAAAAATGACTTGTTTGGAATACGTCCGTAAGCTGTTTTGTGTTTCTGTTCACAGAGAATTCTGCCAGCGTTTCCCCCCACTGTTAAACAGATGAATAAACTCTGAAATAAAATAAAAGTGATGCCTGTGCTCTCAAGATTATTTTGCAGATAATTACAGTGTTAATGGACTAAGTTGATAGTCCTGGTTGATGTGACTCAGGGAAATGCAAGCCATATGGGGAAAGGTTGAAAGAACTGCCACAAAAAGATGCCGAACGTTTGTTCTGCACTGTCACAGATGGACAGCAGCCCTGCTTGTCTGTCTAGTCCTCCGATTTGGGCGGCCCACTCTTCTGGCAGTGCTCCTGGATGTGCCAGAGCACCGCAAGCAGGGCTGGAGTGGAGCAGGGACAGTCTGCACCACCTGTGCAACTGGAAGCCCGCCAGGGCTGAAACGAGACTAGATTTTATTCTTGCGAAAATCTTGCAAGAACCAGGATTGAGATCTCATAGACATCTCGACCTGAATTCGATTCTCGTGAAATTTCTCACTCCCCTCAACCCCCAGGCCCAGGCTGGGAGAAATTTAAGGGAGGAAGCCACACTGTTCCCTGCCCAGCTTCCTTACTTTGTTGGGGGCTGCAGCTGTCTCCATGGGGAAAACTTTCCAATGGCAGATTTTCAGGAATGGGAGGGGGGTGAGAAGGAGGGAGGAAGCAGACTCTGTTGATATCGTAGCATTCTTTTGGTTAGCAGGAATCAGCTGCAAATAGAATGCTGAAAACCTCTATTGAGCCCATCTCTTGTCTTGAGCTCTCCCCCCTCCCATCGTGAAGTCCTCTTCAGATGGGAGAGGGAGAGCAGGATAGAGGGGGCAGTAGTTGAGCATTCTATTGGCTGGCAGGAGTCTGAGCACCCAATAGAATGCAGGAAAGCTGTGTTGAGCCCGCCTCTTCCCTTCAGCTCCTCCTCCCATTTGGAAACAGGAAGGAGTACTGTAATGGATTTGTACTTGTTTACCCATGTGATTACCATGTCTGGAAACAGATGGGAGGGGGGAGTCTCCAACAAAATAAGAAAACTGGGCAGGGAACAGAGTGGCTTCCTCCTCCCTCCTTCCTTCCCCCCCCATCAGCACTGAGTATTCTGTTTTTTCAGAGTCTCACTTTTCTCGGTGAGAATCCAGCTGATTCTCGTCTCGTTCTTGTTTGCAAAAACGAGATGAGAAGTGTGATTGTCCCACACCCCCGGAAAGAAGACACAGACATCATCATTGTGGGGTAAATAGGCCGCACCAAACTTTATTAGCCTTAATCAGGGTAGGAGGGGGCTATGCCCCTCTGGGTCCTGTTAACCTTACCTATTAACTAACTTAACTATAGTAAACTCAAGGCGGTCTGATGTTCCTCAGTACCGCAACAGTGCTAACTATAGCTGCTGCAATGTCACACCTGCCCAGCCGGATCAGGAGGCCGTTGCCTACTGTGACCCAAGGAAGGAGGTGACCACAGTCAACAGGGATCCTGGACCGCCCCTGTCCTAGGGCCCGCGACCCAGCCCCCTTCCTGGCTCGTACGTGATGCTGGCCGGGCAAGCTCTAGCATTCACGTGGACCCCATTTCATAAGGAGATGACCTAGCAGCAAACTATCCCTACCGTCTAACTTAACTAACTCGCAGGACCCCTGCGGTGCAACAGTTATAACTCAAGTATCCCCTTCCCACCTGTAGCCAAATTCAAATCAAACACTGTGAGGAAGGCGAAAAACCTACCAGGACTTGTGCCAATCGTTCTGGTGGTCAAAATTCTTTCCCGGCCCTGAACACAAGTCCAGCAACCAGTGCTACCCACAGCGCCTGGGAGGGTGCTCCTTCGTTGAAGCCCAGGCACGGAATGGCAGGATCCACGCCTGGGGCAAGATGGTTGCTGTGAGCTCTCGCGAGAGCTCGCTTCACGCTACCTACACTCGTGCCGTGCTCCCCCCGCCCTGCTGTCTTCTTCCCCGCAATGGCGGGGGGCGGGACAATAGCCGCCGCCCTCAAGCCGCTCCCCGTGCCGAGGAGGACCGTGGGGGCAACGCGCTTTCTTGTCAAGAAACAGAGAATCGAGTTTCAGCCCTACTTTAGACGGGTGGGCCACCCAGGGGTGAGGCAGAGCAGAGGTGGGGTTGCTGTCTGTCTAAGCACCCACTGTGACATGGAGAAGCAAGTTTCATGCTTCCCTACCAGTATTTCCCAGTGGACTTCTGAGTTTTGATATAAAATTACAGTGGAATCATGTTGAATTTCTATTCCCTGCCACACACTTGAACAGCAGAGAACAGAAGTGCTATGCCTGCATGCACTGCAAGCCCCATGCTGGGCTATGTTTACAATGCAATGCACAGAGCTCCTGTTTCCCGCTGCTCACCTGAGCAACAGGGCTTGCACTGCAGATAGCGGATGGGGTGTATAGCGGATTAGGGTGTATAGACTACAGTGTTTTAACCACATGCAAAGAAATATTTCACCCAAAGGGTACTAATATTTTCAGCTTGGGTGGATATACTGTATAAACCTGAAAGCATTCGGTTATTGGGGTACAGAGTTCAACGTAGCCAATATGAGAACCAATATGTTCATTCGACTTGGGGCTGGGAGAAACCTAGTTCCTTCATTTTAAGACAAGTTCTCATAACTCAAAGTTCTGGGTAAGTGAATCCCATTGTAGCTATTTTGTTTGGATGATCGGAACTACGGAGTAACTCCCAAGGGAGGGGTAGGGACCAACGGAGGCAGTCAGACAGAGGACCCCATCTTCAACCTACTACCCTTTAAAAACTAGCTGTGCTGCCTGGGGATGCAGACTTTCTCTACTGGTGCTGCTGTTCCTTGGAATCTCGTCTCCCCCCCCCTCATCCCAGACTGCTGCTACCTGGGGAGGTGATGGGAAGAGACCAACACGGGCAGTGCATCAGATACCCTGGCTCTAGGGTGACCACTGACACATCCCCAGAATACAGGATACAGGGGGAGAAAGAGCACCACTGGCTCAGAGATCCTTCCCCCAGCCAGGGCTGAGCAACAAACGCTGGGCAAGGGGTGGAAAAGGGTGTGAAATGATACCAGCAAAATCCCGGCCATGGGTCCATATTTACAAAATTCGATGGGGTTGGGCGGATCAAAAAAAAAATGGTATGTCCTGGAAACCCTAGCTCTCCCCTGCCCCAGTGCTGGGACAGCTTGCTCACCTCCGAGTCCACATGCTGCCAACACCGCTGTCCCTGCCTGGAAGTTGTGACATCATGACGGGGGAGGGGAGTGGCAGTGCTGGCGGCAGGTGGAATATACAGGTCAAAAACGCATAAATAAAGGACAACATATAAACACTTCGAAGAACAGGACTGTCCTGTATAAAACAGGACCAATAGTCACCCTACCGGGCTGCCAGGGTGGATCCCATCATCAGACTACTTCTGCCTTTTAAAAACTGGCTGCCCTACCTGGGACAGACTCCCTTTGGTGTTGCCCTTCAGAGGGGCTAGAGGGACTTTGGGAAACAGATGAACGTGTGTTGTAATAAACGTTGCGGTTTTGGTATGGCCACGATGCCCTAGTGCAGGGTGGGTGGGCTTGGGAGGTGGGGACTCCCCCCAGGTGAGAGATGGGAGGGGGGTGCTGGGGTTGTTGTAGAGGGTGTCATTTTATTCTGTTTATTCCTGTTGTGATATTGTGCTTAAATGCATTGTAATTGCACCTTGAGTCCCATGGGAGAAAGGCAGGATAGAAATTGAAAATACTAATGATAATAATTATGAAGAAGAATGAACATTTTGTAAAAAAAGTAAGTTACTGGATATCTGTAGTATCTTCTTTTCAACTGTTAATTAATTGGAAAAATCCAAACAGGCCTAAAGGCTATTGCAGGCTTATTGCCATCCATGCCGCTAGTAAAATGTCACTTCCCCTATTAGTGCTACTGTGACAGTGTCTGTTAATCCACTTCTGAGAACACCTACCGTGTTTGATATATAAACAGTTGACTTTGGGTGAGGAGAGCTGGGGACTCTAGGGAGAATACAATTTGTTCCTTTTACTGTACAATTTAATCATGACCCTTTCTCAAATGAGGCCAATTTCTTTATAGGTCTTTAGGCAGAGAAAGGCAGACACTAGAAAGAGGCATTTCAGTCATCCCACCCACATGAAAGAGACAATGCTTCAGTGCTGGATGGGCTCCAACTGATTGCAGCGAAGAACTGAAGCCTCTCGTTATATGGTTTTCTCCCCAGTTCTAATTTTCTAGATAAATGTCCCCTTTAAGATGAGAGAGTTGCATTTTCAAAGTGAATAATCGCCAGTGCATTCTTCCTGGGAACAGTATAAGGCACGTTGGCCAGTGTTTCTAATTGGACTTTTCTTTATTCTTCTGTTTCCATGTGCTATCATCATCTCCTATTACATTTTAGGTTTCTCCCTCTTAGTTCACGGAGAACAACCCGTTGTTCAGCTCCCTGAGCGCATGCAAATGTAACAACTTTATTGGTTAGGGATTTGAGCAGAAAATATTGGACAGCTTCCGTCTTCCTTTGATTATTGTTTGTTAGCAGCACTGCGAAGAAAGATTAAGCATGGCAGAGAGCCACTCTGGATAGCCAAGACTCTTCTCTGCCCCAGGTTTCATATTTCTGCCTCTCCCAGGGTTTCCCTCCCTTGGAGTTTGCAGGGAACGTGAGGTGGGACACGGGGAAGGGTTCAGAATGACAAGTAGTCAGCAAGACAGAGATGCTGTGTGAGGGAATGTGTGTGAAGGAATGCTGAGGTTTGCAGAGGACAACCTAAGCAGGAGGAATTCCACTGAACAGGACACATGAGCATGACCAATGGAGTAGGAGTCTCCTTCCCCATTTTTAATCCTGCTTCTTTGGAGAGGTAAGTGTCCTCTATATACTCCCTTTTAATGTCAATGCTTGTGTGAACAGAAGCAGGTACAGTTGTTACCACTAAACAAATGGTCATGTGGACAAGTCCTAAAACAAACCTTGGGTGGAAATAGACATGCACATAACTACACTTTAACACCACTTTAACATTTCTTATTCATGTTGCAGGGCTGCCTAGGGCGCCAGTACAGCCCTGCAACATACGTAAGAAATGTTAAAGAAGTGTTACATGCATGTCCTTTGTTCCTAGAATTCTCATTGCCCTAAGCTTTGAAAGGCCTATTTCAAACAAATATCTTTCAGTTTGCTTATTATGTTCGCATTGGCAGCATTTCCCATGATCCGAAAACAACAGCCTCCTTTATTCATCTTGCCAAACTCAGCCCTGTAGCCCCAGAGAAGAAAACTTCCTTTATGGTTCCATTTTTCAGCACATCTCATGCCTCATGAATTTGAGGGCTCTTCTGAGAAATTGTGCATTCTCCCTTTGTCTTTTCATAGTGTGTATGTATTGGCTGTTGTTTATAGAGAAGCATCTAATGGTTCATATTCTTTCTTCAGCTTGGCTGCATCTTGCATCACTGAGAACAGCCAGTAGGAAAGGGACATTTTTTTTCAAATGGAAACTTACTGGTTAAGCTGGTGGACATTGGCATAACTCTACTGAGGCCTACGGGACTATATCAGTCAACACCCGCTGAAGGTTTGACTCAGTAAGTGAATCAATTAAGGGCTTAAGCAAATGGTTCTTGTGCGGCACCCTAAATTCACAGTTCTGAGGCATCAGCAAAGGGAACAATTCAAGAGTTTAAGCCGCAGCAGACATCAAGCACAGCCCAGCATACTGCAACTGCCACAACAAGATGGAGGTAAGATGTATCACCTGATCATCACTCCAGCTGTGTCACAAGCACACATGTTTGAAGCACTGGGCACCTAAGATCTGTCCCCAGATCCTTAAGTTTCTTGGCTTTGCCAAAGGAGCAAAGATTTAGCCTCATTAGGGTGTACAGCTTTGGACAGTAGTGACGCCTTGTGGCCAATTAAGGAATAACAACACTTCCTATGGACAGTTGTCATTCTATCCTAGCCAGTCTTTCCCCGGTGGAAAGAAAGTGTCAGCAGTGGAATATCATTTAATTGGAATGGGAGTGTTTTAAAGAAGAGAAAATGAGGAGCTGCCTCTTGCTATGGAGGTCATGCTTTTAACCTTGCGTGCTCAAAGCTACATATATTGGATCATCCAAAATGAGTGGCCTCATTGATAAGTTATGACAGGGGAGAAGAGGAGGACTCTAAATGACAGGACAGTAGAGGGAGCATTAGCGAGCAGTCTGTGGGGGCAATAAGCTAGGAAGATTTTTCAGAGGGATATTTGCTAAACCTTTAATGTTTTTACCAGGACAGCAGCCCGATTTGGAGCCCATACTCCTATTGGTGGGGTTTCTGAGATGCCCAAGGTGTAAATTCTGTTCTGGGAAAGTTTCAGTGGAGCAATTCTGCAGTAAGTGGTTTGTGGATCATGCCCTAGGTACTTAATCCTCTTAACAACCCTGTGAAGCAGGGCAGGAGAGCGATAAATGAACCTACCTTTTTCTGGCGCACTTTTGTTCCAGGTTGATACCAAAGCACTTTCCATGCTGCTTTGCCCAACTGACAATGGGCCAAGTTCTGCTTTTCATTTAAAGCAATGCAGCTACCTTAGTCAGTAGGAGAGTTGCGTGCATGTGCTTGCGCCTCAGGAAAATAATTTGGCTTCAATCATAGCCGTTGGGAGCATTCATCATGCAAATTCAGCCACCTCTCGGGTGAAATGTGCAAGCTGCCTACCAGCATGAAGTAGCCCTGCCCTTCACAACTCATTACGACTGAAAATGAAGAATACTGCGCCCCACTGAAGCCACAGAAGAAATTCAGAGTGGAAGGAACTCATTAAACAAGGGGTAGGAACCTCAGGCCAAATGTGGACCACGGCTAATTTTTATTCAGCCCCCTTTCCAGTTCCTGGATCTAGCCCAAAGACAGAGTTCGGCAGCAGAGATGAAGGCACGCACACAAGGATAGGGAACAGATCCAAGATTCTTCCTGAGTGCACCCCTGCTCCCAACGTCTATGCTCCCCACAGAGCTTGTACTGATTTTGAAAGTTCCCCTGGGAGGGAAAAGGTTCCCTACCCTAGTGTGTAAACTGATCTGGTCAGGACACTGACAGAGACTAATACTTCCACTGTGGTTAAATGTCCACAAAAATGTTCATGTGAAAGGCAGGCGGGTCTAGGGCCCTGCACTAGGGATTCAAAGATCCACATTTTAGTGACTTGTCTGCTACTGACTATCTGTGTTACCTCAGGCAAGTCGCTTCACCTCTCTGCACTTCTGACTTGCCTCTCACTCGGTCTTTTCTGTTCCGATTGTCTTTAGGAGACGGACTACGTCCAACACCAAGCAAAAGAGGAGCCTGATTTCTGCTGGAATCTCTAATGTGGAGATGGGAAACCCACCCACCCCTGCCCAAAGGACAAATCCAGTCCGTGGCTGTTTTTATTTGACACCGTTTCAATTCCTAGATCTGGCCTGTGAATCCAATCCCCCTCCTGAAAGAGCACTGAAAGGGTGAGCTAAGGGGTAGGGATTGGAGATGAGGGCATGCACCCATGGCATAGATCTGGAATTTGAACCTTTCCTAGACCCATCCTGCTTCCAATTCTTATCCAGCCTGGGGAGCTTGCACTCATTTTCAAACTGGTCTATGGGGAGGGAGATGGTTCTTCATCCTAGTCTAAAGTACCACAGTTCCACACGTCGGTAATAATGACCGTGAATGCAGAAGCCTTGGGTTCTGTCTCTTCTCCCTCTGATCTCTGCGCTTTCTGTTCACTCTGCAGCATTTCTTCCAGTTCTGTCTTCCCACTTGAAATACTGGAAGTAAAAGTAACAGGAAGAAGGGCAAGGACTAGGTGTAAACAGCATTTATTATACTTTAAATTGCTGGCTCAATGTAGAAGTGCAAGAGCTTAATGAACATTTGGAAAAACACCTGCTTTTGCAGGCATTGCTACCTGATTCCCACTAGGGGATGCCAGAGATCTCCAGGAAGCTTTCACGGTTATTCCCTGCTTTGTTGCAAGAGGGCGAGGCTAAAACCAGGTTTTCTAGCTTCTTGGGAGTGATTTCAGTAGCTCGCCCTTATTTCTTACATTGTCCCTGACCCCTCTCTCCCCCTGCCTTTTTATTTTTTAGGGAATGCGCATGAGGTTTTTGTCTAGGATGCAGAAGAGTTGGGTTCTGTTTCCAGCTCTAGCTTTGACTTGCTCTTTGACCTTGGGCAAGTCTTCATTCCTGTGCTTGTTTCCCCTCCTGCTCTTTGTCTACCTATCAACCTATGCCTACCTACTTCTGACTTGTGACCAGCCTGAGAGAGAGCCTGTGTGGCCTAGAAGCTTGCATACCCACACCAAAAGAATTTGGCCCAACAAAAGAACCAGTTTGTCTCCATATTTAAAATGCATAATGTTTGCATTTTAAAATCATAATCTTCGAAGCAGTGATTCGCTCTTACTATAGGCCTCTATAGTCTGCCACCACCATCCCCCATCTTAGCTGGGGCTATTATAATCAGGGAATCTGTGTGTTCACTGTGTTTTCCCAATTACTTCCAATGGGGAAAAGACAGTGAACGTAGGTCCCTGAATAATACCACGATATGGTAGTTACTGGCACTTCCTTACTACACTTTGTGCACTTTTATTGAATACTGTTTGATATAGATTTGGAATCGGGGAGTTAGACTACACTAATGGCTGCAATACAAAAGCTCTATACATAATGGTGCCAGTGTAGTCTAGTGAATAAGGTGTTGGACGTAGACCTGAGAGACTAGGGTTTAAATCTTATCTTAGCCATGAGCTCCCTGGGTGGCTTTGGGCAAGTCACTATCTCTTGGGCTCAGTTCCTCCTCTGTAAAAGGGGAATAATAATGACCTGCCTCATAAGGTTGTTGTGAGGGTGAACGAGAAAAGGACTGAAATTTCCCTCATTTCTCATGTTCCCACCTGGGAATTTTTGCTTACCTGTGACCACCCTCAACCACCTCAGAGTCTCCTGCTGCCTAGAATATCTTTGCCCATGCTGCCACCGCTGCCCCCTGTGCCTGGAACTCCCTCCCCAGGCACATACACTCCTCTTTCTTTCTTCTGACCTTCAAATCCTTCCCAAAAGCCTATCGCTTCCATCAAGCTTGCCCTAGCTCCTCAACCCCATTGATTGCTTGTCTGTGCATCTCTTTTTACTGCCTTGTCCCTTAGGATTCCCCTCATCCTCTTATAACTAAGGGCTCATTCAAATGTGCTCCAAAGAGCACTTACAAGTGGTGGTGGTGGGATGCGAATGTGAAAAATGCGCGGCTTTGATGATGTACGAATGGCGCCATGCACATGATTGAAGTTTGTCCGCGCACTGACAAGCGCACTCTACTGACCTGGATTTTTCAGGTTGGTAGAGCACACGTGTGAGTGCGCGAGCAAGCTTGAATCACGTGCGTGGCGCCTTTCAGACGTCATCAAAGAACGTCATCAAAGAACGCGCATTCTTCACAGTCACATCCTGCCACTGGCACTTGTATGTGCTCTTTGGAGCACGTCTGAATGAACGCCAAGCTAAGCATGTACACCTGCAACCTCTTGACTCGATGGATGTATCCCTGCTCTCCCTATGTTCCCCTCTCCCTCCCCTTTCCCTCTAGGCCTGAAATGAGCAATCACAGTGAGTGCTGTTTCTGTCAGAAACAAGACATTTGCGCGAGGAGGAAACTTACCAGCTTTTTTGTGATTT
The DNA here is from genome assembly GCA_003113815.1 of Sphenodon punctatus. Lineage (NCBI taxonomy): Eukaryota > Metazoa > Chordata > Lepidosauria > Sphenodontia > Sphenodontidae > Sphenodon > Sphenodon punctatus. The sequence goes on along the minus strand of QEPC01004381.1, from coordinate 6,498,143 downwards.
TTCATGATTTTTGCCTAGTTGATCACAACGTGAACTGAGCTGCTATGCTTAGCAGCTTATGCTTTATATACCAACTCAACACCACAAAAGTGCTGGAAATTGATGTGAAAGTGTCAGAAATTGATGAAAAAGGACACACAACAGCAGTTGTCCGGCACCGGCTTAAAAAGTCCTCTTTGGACGCTGACTCCCCGTCCAGTTTTTGGCCTGTCTCTAACCTTCCCTTTTTAGGGAAGGTTATTGGACAGGTGGTTGCCTGTCAGCTCCAGGCTCATCTTGATACCATCGTATTCCTGCACCCATTTCAGTCAGGCTTTCGTTCTGGGTATGGCACGGAGACTGTGCTTGTGGCCTTGGAGATTGCCTGGAAATTGATAAGGGGAATTCTACACTCTTGATCTTGTTAGATCTTTTGGTGGCCTTTGATACAGCTGATCATGAGGTGTTGTTGATATGACTGTGGGATCTGGTAGGGGTGCACGAAATCGCTCTTGAGTGGTTCTGCTCCTTTCTATTGGGGAGATCCCAGAGAGTGGTGATGGGCAGTTGCTCAACATCCTCTCAGGACCTCCCCTGTGGGGTCCTGCAGGATTCTATTCTGTCTCCCCTCTTGATCAAAATGTACATGAGGCTGCTGGGCAAGGTCATTCAGAGGTGTGGGGTGAAGTGCCATCAGTATGCTGATGACCCCTAGCGTGCTCTCTCTTTTTCATCTGTCCCAGGCCCTGCCTTCTCGGTGCTTATCCGACGCCTGGTTGCTGTCAGGGATTGGATGAAGTTGTGCCAATTGAAGTTGAATCCAGATCAGACTGAGGTGATGATGGTTGGCCGGCCTTATGACCTTGAGAGAATTGGGACTCTTCTTATTGATAGAGTCGGGCCCCCTCTGGTCAATCAGGTTCAGAGCCTCGGAGTGCTTCTGGACCCCTTGCTGCACCTGGCTTATTAGACTGCAGCGGTGGCCAGAAGTGCTTTTCATCAACTCTATTTGGTGAGGAAGCTGCGGCCTTTCCTTTCCAATTCGGATCTGGCCATTGTCATCCATGCTTTCATCACCTTGAGGCTAGACTACTTCAATGCACACTACGTGGGGCTGTCCTTGGTGACTTCGGAAACTGCAGCTGGGGCAGAATGCAGCGGCTCGTCTCCTTTTGGGAACGAGGCACCGAGAGCACATTACACCAGTGCTTCGAAGTCTGTACTGGGTTCCTTTAGCTTTATGGGTACAATTCAAGGTGCTGTTTTTAACCTTTAAAGCCCTAGATGGTCTGGGCCCCACATATCTGAAAGACCACCTGTCCTTCCATGCCCCACTGCGGCCCCAGCAATTGGCTGGGAGTGCCTCCCTGTAGGTACCATCTGTTAGTCTTGTTCATACAACAAGGGCTCGCAGGGAGGCGTTCTCTGTTGCTGTTCTGGTGCCGTGGAACTCCCTTTCCCCCGGAGGTTCATTCGAACCCGAGCCTGAGCATCTTCTGGAGGTGGTGTAAGACTTTTCTGGTTGAAAAGGCATTTGGCGGGTGAGGACAGGGTATAGGGAGTTGGTGGGTGGGTTTGGGGTTGTGGTTTGAGGGGGGGTTGGACATAGGGAAAGGGGAGGTGGTATTGGGTGAGTTTGGGGAGGTTGTGGGAGGGTTTGAAGGGGGTTGTATTTTAATCTTTTATATGTTTTATATGTTTTTTATGTTTAACTTTGTAAGCTGCCCTCAGCATTTTTGAGGGAAGGGTAGGATAAAAATTTAAATAAACAAAGAAACAAATAAAAGGGCAGTCCCGAAAAATCCCAGAAAATGATGGAAAATTGCTGGCGTTGATCTCACAATGTCAGAAGCGCGGAATCGCTGACCAGTGGGTCAGCGATGAACAAGGGCTCCCAAAAGGTAGGCAGTTCCCGATAGGTAGGGAATACTTGCTTTGTACTAATGGCCAACTGAGTTATTTTCGAACACGAATGGTTTGTAAGGGGCTTCTGCTTTTGATGCATTGTCTATTGACCACTCCCTCCAATGGGGATATGCCCAGTACATTGTATTAAAGTCCCATCTCAAGGAAATGTAGCTTACATTATATTGGAGTCTTAGAGTTCCTACCAAAACAACTCGGTGTGTATCATTTACTAGTGAACACCTCTTGACAAATCAGTACTATTGCGGACTAATGGAACAACTGAATTATGGAGACTATGCCTACTCTGTGCCTGGTTTGGGAGCTATTGTCTGAGGCTGGAAGGATATTGCAGCAGAGTTGCTTTTCCCCCCAGGTGTATTATGTGAAGGCAAACCTGGTTGGAGGTCTTTATTTAATTCCTGGTTTGTGTTGCTTTATGGAGATTTTGCAACACCCGAGAGTGAAACATTCTGTATATTTATTTATTTGCAGGGAATTATAAGAATAAAGAAGTTCCTCCATCAGGATTTGGGGACCTTTTTATATGTAAGCACAAAAATCCAACACAATAGGTCATATACATGAATTAAATGCCACGGCTGGAGGAGGAATATGTCTCTTGCACCTAATGTACATTTGGGCAATGGAATAGGTTGCTTAGGGAGGTTGTGGAATCTTTCATTGGCTGTTTTCAAAAACAAACCTCTATCTGCGATGCTTTAGGCCAGTGGTTCTCAAACGTCTTAACCTGCAGACTTCTTTCCTCTTGTTTTTGGTAGCTGAGACCCCTCCTCCCACCACCCACACATACTCCCACTCCCTCTTCCCATCCACCTGTTGCTTTCCCTCACTCTCCCTCTTGTTCTCTTAATCTTCACACACCTCCTTGATACTCCAGCATTTCAGAAATTTCCTCTAATGAGGTGTATATACTAACATTACTTCTTTCTTCCCTCCAGAATACCTCTCATGACCCACCTGAGGAACACACACACACGCACACCCCGCCCTCCCTCCCCAATTCAATAACCATTGCTGTACGTATAGAGTACCCTGCCTTGGAGCAGGGGGTTGAATTAGATGACCTACAGTAACCTTGCAATCCTACAAGTCTTAGGTCTTTTACCTCCTCCGGAATATTCCATGGTGTTGAACTAAGCCTGCTCATTGAGGCTCACTTGATGGGCATGTAGCTTTTCTTCTGGCTGATGTTCTCCTGTACCCTAGAATTCAAATTTTCATAGCCAAGGAGAAAAGAAAACAAACTAACAGCTACAAAAAGAAAAATTCAAAATGTGAAGCAAAAGGAAACCAGTCCAGTGTTGCCTGTCTTAGAGCTTGTGTCCCTGAACACTTGTTTGTGCAGTAAACAAAATTACCTGGAAAGTAAATTTTGTGTGTGTGTGTGTTTGGAAATGCTCCACTCCACGGTAGTTTGGGGGCCATCTGGTTGTCACAAGAATTACAACTTTGCTCCCTATTAACTGTACAATTGCTGTTCATGTACATTTGTCCAGTGCAAGTTCCACATTCACTTCACCCATACTGACGAAAGCTAAGGGCCCATGATGCCTCAGCATATTAATGAATAGAACTGAAACAAAGATGCCCTTTACGTGTGTGGATATAATTCAAATATCCAGATACACCATCCAGAAATTTAGAATATCTTTATAACATTTGGTGCAAATAAGTTTGCAATTCACATATTCATTACTTTGGATGTCCTGGTTATGTTGTTTACTTTGGTATTTCATTTTGGTTGTTCGTTTTTGGTATTATGTGCTAAACAGCACTATTAAAGTGACCAAAATACCACAAATGAATAACCAAAATGAAATACCAAAATTAACAAAGTAACTGAAATGTAGTACTATCCTTTATCCATTAAATAAAAAGGCAAAATCTGCATTGACTTAAATGGTTGAGGATTGTGCCCAAAATATCAAATTCATTTTGATGAATGAAGCAAGAAGAAAATAGTGCTTCAGACTCCCTTTGTTCAAAGCACAACGAATACACCAAATTTGTTGTATTTGGAATTTGTTATGAGTATTGGTTTCAGCTCTATACATGAACATAGTAATACATTTCCTTAAAGAACACAGAAAAACACAGTCCTTACAACTACTAGAGAAATGAATTATGCCTATTCATGTACACGCTCTCTTGAGCAGTAGGTAACTACCTTGAGGGGGGAAAAAAAATGTTCATGTATAAGGGCGGATTCACACGTGTGTTTAAATTGCACAGCTGCCTCGGCGGCATAGTGCGATTTAAAGAACCCCGCACTTCCGGGTTAGTGTGAATGTGGTGAGCGCGCACATTTCCACTTAGCCCAAATGTTTGGAGTGCGGTTTGAAAAGTTACTACGAGCAGCTAAGTGGAAATGTGCGCGCTCACCGCATTCACACTAACCCGGAAGTGCGGGGTTCTTTAAATCACACAATGCCGCCGAGGCAGCTGTGCAATTTAAACACACGTGTGAATCCCCTCTAAGTATAAGGCAGAAGTGGGCAAACTGGCTCTAGAGCCATATGCAGCTGTTTGGCCCCATTGTGGTAAGTGGGATGTGGCTTTCAGGATTAGGAAATTTTGCCTACCCCTGGATGATCAGTTCTTCCCATATGAACAGGTCATTATCATAATTTAACCACCCGATTGTTGTAATACAGTTGTAATACTGTAATACTGTACAGCAATTGCACAGTTAATAGGGAGCAAAGTTGTAACTCCTTGTGACACCCAGGAGGGCTAAAGCATAGTTTACATACTTGTGTTTTTTGAACCACTCATTGGAAGAGTGGTACAAGTGTGGAAGTAAAGACTGGTAAGGACTAAGCCCAAAGTGTGGACTGTAGCATTAACCATTTTGCTCTGTTTCTGACAAACTGCTCATACTGAATAGAGTTCCATATAGTGTTAGACCAATGGTCCATCTAGCCCTGCATCCTGTTTCTGACAATGGCCGACTTTGGTTGCTTTAGAGAAGTACACAGCAGGTCATAATGGGGTGATCCATTTCCTACTATTCACTCACAGCCCCCAACAGTCAGAGGTCTGATCCCCCAACCAACTTGACTAATAGCCATTTTTGGCTATTCTAGCCTCCTCCTAGAATTTATCCAGTCCTCTATTGGCCTCTGCAACATCCTTTGGCAACATGTTCGACTAGACGTTGAATAAAAAGGTGCTTCCTTTTATTTGTCTTAAATCTGCTGCCAATTAATTTCATAGAGTGTCCCCCTAGTTTTAATATTATGAGAAGGGATAAATACGGTTCCCTATTTACTTGCTTTGAACTGCTATTTTGTAAATTTCTATTGTATCTCCCTATAGTACTCTCGTCTTTCAACTGAAAATCCCTTACTTATTGAGGCTCTCATTGTACAAAACCCATCCCAGGCCTTTGATCATCTTTATTGATTTTCTCTACACTTTTTCCATTTCTATTATATCCTTTTTGAGATGGGGAGACCAGAATTGCACACAGTTTTCAATGTGTGTGCGCTCCATGGATTTACATAGTAGCATTATGATATTCTCTATTTTCTTGCTTGCTTGCTTGCTTGCTTTCTTTCTTGCTAATTCCCCCATTCTGTTGACTTTTTAACATATTGCTGCATATTTTATTTATTTATTTAGTTATATTTCTTAGCCGCCCCCTCATGCCCATGGCATCTCGGGGCAGCGTACAGCATAGAAAATAACAATAATTTAAAACAATAACAATCACAAAAATTAAAACATTCTAAAAACAATCCCCACCCCTCTAGAATTATTATCCCACCCCACCCTCCCCCATTCCGAAGGCCTGGGAGAACAGCCATGTCTTGCAAGCCCGGCGGAAGGCCCACACACTTGGGGCCAGATGGGCTTCCTCCAGGAGGGAGTTCCACAGTCGCAGCCCGGCCACCGAGAACGCCCTCTCCATTGTGGCCCCCTGTTTTACCCAGGGAACCTCTAAGAAGGCGCTCCTGGTGGACCGAAGGGTTTGCTCTGAGGCATGGAGGGTGAGGTGGTCCCTGAGGTATGAAGGGCCAAGGCCGTATAGAGCTTTATAGGCCAACCTTGAATTTGGCTCGGTACGCTATAGGCAGCCAGTGCAGCGTACAGGGGTGATGTGTTCCCGTCGGCCCATCCACGTAAGGAGACGGGCCACCGCATTCTGCACCAGCTGCAGCCTCCGAACCAGCATCAAGGGAAGCCCCATGTAGAGTGCGTTACAGTAGTCGAGCCTCGAGGTGACGAAGGCATGGATGAGGGTGACCAGGTCGGGTCTGGAAATGTAAGGACGCAGCCTCCACACTAGATACAGCTGGCGGAAGGCAGCCTTAGCCACTGTTTCCACCTGCCGATCCAGATGGAGACCCGAGTCTAACAACACTCCCAGACTCCGAACCTGCTGGGCTACAGGAGGGTGGACCCCCTCTACGAGGGGAGCCGACACCTCCCTAGCACTACCCACTGCCATCACCTCCATCTTATCAGGATTGAGCTTCAGTCTGCTCTGCCGTAACCAATCCGCCACTGCCTCCAAACATTGGGACAGTACTGAAACGGCGGGTCCTGGGTCGGTAGAAAAAGAGAGGTAAAGCTGGGTGTCATCAGCACATTGGTGGCAATGCACACCAAACCCTCT
>QEPC01004381.1:6475986-6489492 GCA_003113815.1 Sphenodon punctatus | reverse complement strand
AGGGGGGTGGGGGTGTTAAATGTCGCCCTCCTTTTTGCAGTTTTTAAAAATGTTTTATATTGAATTTTATTTGTGTTTTTATATTGTAAGCCGCCCCGGGCTGCCTGATGGCAGGTGGGGCGGGGTATTAAATTGAAAAATAAATAAATAAAAATAAATAAATCCACAGATGGGGGAATCGCACTTGGGGGCGGAGGGTGATTCATACTAAGCCCCTGTACTAAGGGTTAATTACCCCATGTTTGCTCTTAAAAGTTTTATACTTTAAAAATATAGGCAGGCCCTTCCTGCTTCTCCCACATTGCAATCTAGAAATAGAATTGTGGTAGCCGTGTTGGTCCCAAGTGACAGAGACACAAAGTGGTTTGAATGATATCTTTTATTGGACCAACTGTTGTTGGTGGAACTAAGCCAGCTTTCGGGCCACACAGGCCCTTCCTCAGGCATATAGTGTAGCCACTAGTAGACAGTTTCTACTGGCTATGCTTCATGCCTGAGGAAGGGCCTGTGTGGCCCAAAAGCGGGCTTATTTCCACCAACAGTTGGTCCAATAAAAGATATCATTCGAACCACTTTGTCTCTCTTCCACACATCAAGCAGCCACCTAAGTGGGAAGCGGGGAGTGGTTTTGAAACTTTCCTAATCTGAGCTGGGGTTGTGAGACAAATTTGGGAGAGCAGCTCCCTCTGTTCTTTGTTTTCTAATCTAATTAAAACAGGTAGAGAGGAAATTGGCGTCCTTGTCTCACTCCAGAGATGTACAAACACAAAATTAAGCAAGGTGTTTATTAGTAGTAGTAATTTATATAGCATCTTCAGTGTTCAAAATGTTTTACAATCCTTATTTAGTTAATCCTCTCAACAATCCTGTGAGTATTAAGTCATTATTTCATTATTGTCCCCATTTTACAGATGGAGAACTAAGGCTGACTGTGACTTGCCCAAAGCCATCAAGCACGTTCATGGCTAAGACCGGAATTGAAATTCAGCTGAGATAAATGTAAAGTTCTCCATTTAGGGAAGAAAAACCAAATGCACATGTATAAGATGGAAGCTACCTGGCTTGGCAGCAACAGATATGAAACAGATCTTGGTACTGTGCTTCATCACAAATGAAATGTGAGCCAGCAATGTGATATGACTGCAAAAAAGGCTAATGCAGTTTTAGGCTGCATTAACAGAAGCATTGTCTCCAAGTCAGCGGAAGTAATAATTCCACTCTATTCAGCACTGGTCAGATCCCACCTGGAGTATCTCAGTGTCTCATTTTAAGAAAGACATGGACAAATGGAAGTGGGTTCAGAAGAGGACGATGAAGATGATAAAAGGTCTGGAAAGCAAGTCTTATGAAGACAAGTTGAAGAAACTGGATATGTTTAGCCTAGCAAAGAGAAGGCTAAGCTGGCAGCCCTTCAGATATTTGAAGACTGCTACCAAGAAGATGTCAAGGAGCTGTTCTGCATGGCTACAGAGGGCAGTACTAGAAACAATGGGCTCAAGTTAAGGGAAGGTAGATTTCAATTAAACATCAGGAAAAACTTCCTAACAGTAAGCGCTGTACGACAATGGGCCATGTTACCTCCGGAGGTCTTAGACTCTCCGTTCCTGGAGGTTTTCGAAAAGAGACCGCATCCAAGCCAGGGGGGTTTATTTATTTATTTATTTATATAAGATTTGTATCTCGCCCCTCGGGCAGCCCGGGGCAGCAAACAACAACTATAAAAACGATAAAAGATTTAAAACAATTAAACATTCCATATTATGTAGGGAAAAACAAAACACAACACTCCCTCCCCCACCAACCCACCCCTCCCCCTCGCCAAAGGCCTGTCGCAACAGCCAGGTCTTACATAATAGCCAAAATGACAGGAGGGTGGGGGCCAACTGAGCCTCCTCCCGGAGCGAATTCCACAGCACACGGGCAGCCACCAAAAAAGATCTAACATCAGTGGCCACCCGCCTCGCCCGGGGAACCTCCAAAAAGGCTCCCAACGCCGATTGCAGGGGTCGCACGGGCACATGGGGAGTGAGGCGGTCCCGCAGAGAAGCAGGGCCCAGGCCGTGAAGGCACTTGTTGACACCCGTGGTCCCTTGCAGCTCTGACATTCTATGATTGTACAGAACCTGGTCTCCCAGATCCAAGACCTGATCCACTAGGCTACACCATACACACCACTGTCTGGCTTTACACCATACACACTATTGTACAGTTAGATCGATGTGGTTCACAAACATTTTGCCTGTGTGACCCTATTTTGGGATTGACTATAATTCTGTGACCCTAGAGAGCACTCTAGATGTGCGAGGTATCCCAAATACCAGTTGGGATTGTGACGCCTATTCACAAATGGCATGTGAACCCTTGAGTTATCAACCCCCACTTTGGGAAACCTCGAGTCAGATCATTTTTTCTCACAGGCCCTTTTCACTCAGACATTTTACTGATAAAAATGGGTGTTACATTTAATTATACATGTTGCAGGGCACCCGTAGAGCACACCTGCAGCCCTGAAACACGTATAATAAAATGTAACACCCATTTTATCGGTGTTAGAGTGTCTATGTGAAAAGGGCCATAGAGGAAACCCGGCAGCATAATAGTGTTGCAAGAACCATGGTGTTCGCTTCGTTGCAAGTATCTTTGGGCTTAATCTGGCTGCAAGGTACTAGACACCCTGGCTCTAGTCCTACAAAGCACATGCCAAGCTGTAAACATAGGAGTAGTCCAGGGGACAATCCATGTAGACAGAGCTAATCAAGTGCTTAAAAGCTTTGTTGGACTGGGACTAAGGTGCTCAGCCCCTTGCAGGATCAAACCCATTCTGAGCAGGAGAAGAAGATGGGACATAGACCTGTTTTATATAGGTTGCTGCCAAGCCAGATATCCTGCATCTTATACTGGTGCATTTGGTTTTTCTTCCCTAAAGGGAGAACTTTACATTTATCTCAGCTGAATTTCAAATCCTGCCATGAACATGCTTGCTTGATGCATGGGGCAGGGAGCCACCTTGGGTCCGGGATCCCAAACCTTATGATCAGGAGTCGCCAGCAGTCTCTACTATCCAGTGAGACTAAATCTAGAAAAAGTAAATGCTCAAAACCAAAACAATTATTGGCACGGGGATCCTGCCTAAAACCAGCAAGGGGGTGTGGAGCGATTGCCCTTCTAACTCTGGACTCCAGCGGTAGAAGGGACATGTGCAATGCTTTGGATCTCTGCAAAGTGCTGATCATGGGGAAAGTGTTTAAGCAACACAATGTGCCTTTGATGCTTCTGCAGTTGAAGAACCGTTGCCAATTCGATCAGCATTAACAGTTGCGGAAGCTCGCCATATCCTGGAGCTGGTCCCTTACCTTCCGTCCTCCACCCCCACCCCCCAATTTCCTCCCCTCTGGGTGCGTGTGCGCTTTTGCATGTCTGTCTCTGTCTCTCTCCTGCTCTCTGGTGTATTCCACCTTTCCAATCGTGGCTGCTGCAGGCTCCTCCTGCAATCTGCAAAGGGAAACTTCCCTGCAATAGAGGTTTAGCTCTTTCTCTCGGATCCTACATTCCCCCTTTGCCTCAAACCAGTACCCTCCAGAAAGAAAACTTGGTTTCTTCATTACACACACACTCATCAGAACTGCCCAGCAGCTGCTGTTTCTCCAGGGCTGCAGGTTGTTGCTGGCTGCCTTTTCCTGGGTACTATTTCAGTTTTGTTTGCTGCTTCAAGAAAAGGTAAGATGCTTTTTTTTTTTTTTCCTTTTCCCCTTTCCCTTTGGCTCCCTTAAGATTGCAGACCTGTCTGTGCATTGCCCTTCTGGCTGACCTTTCTGATTTCAGCATCTTTTTCTTTTTCTTTTTTCTTTTTAAAATCCTTATGGTTTGGGGAGCGAAGATACTTTTCCTGGTGGCTAGGGTTTAGGCTGTTTACATTTTGCAGGCAAAGGCTATTAACTTANTCAGAATTTTGCTGGTTCTGATTTTCAGTCAGAAAAGGCCAGTTTACCTGTTCCAATCAAAACTCAGAACTGGTAATGTTTCATCTGATTCTGATTGGAATCAAACAAAATATTTTTTAAAAATTAAAAAAATGCATGTGTAAGTGGCCTCGCCCTTACCCAAAATGATGACAATAGCATCAACACCACTTGGAGTAAAAGTGGCACATTTTGAGCATGTGCAATGGATTTTTAAAAAACATTTTCTAGTTTTGGTCAGGATTCTGATCAAAAAATTAATAACAGAATAGTGGGGAAATTCGACAAAAATGGAACAGCTATTATGAACCACCTCTACACCTCCTCACTTCTCTGGATCATTAATGAATGTATAAAACAGCATCAGTTCCAATAAAGACCATTGAGGCACCTTACTCTTTACATGTCTCTGCTGTAAAAACTGACCATTTATTCCTCTCCCTTGTTACCTTTCTCTTATCCAGTTACTGATTCATGAGATGGCCTTTTCTCTTATCCCCTGATTACTTAGTTGTTTTTGTTGTTTCAAGTCTTTAATGAGGGACCTTATCAAATGCTTTCTAGGAATTCAAATACACTATGACCCTTTTTACATGGGCAGCACCCACTCAGAAACCTGGGTGTTCTAGAGTGGGTGTTGTCTGTGTAAATCCTGCAGGGGTGAATGTGCATGCTGCCATGCACATGCATCCCCACACACGGAGGCACCAGAAAAAACAGAGGTGCCTCCATGCGTGGGGATGAGTGTGCGCCCCGTCAGAACCCTCCCCCCACCCAGCACACACGCAGCCACGGCCCGTGTAGAAAGGGCTTCTATCGACTGGATCGCCCTAATCCACATGCTTCTTGACAACATTAAAAAAAAGATCCAGTAGATTGGTAAGGCATGATTTTTCTTTACAAAAACCATGCTGACTCATTCCTATTGTGTCATGTTTGTCACTATGCCTAATAATTTTATTATTTACAATGGCCTTTACCAATTTACCTGGTATTGACACCAGGCTCACTAGTCTATTCTTTCCAGGGTCACTGTAGTTTCCCGTGGAGGAACAGGGGCTTTGACTCAACTGTATGCAATCTGTGTAAAGTTAAAAAGGTTCCTACTAGGGCTGTCTATGCATGAAAATGAAGTATATTTATTTCATATGTGCTAGGGTGTGAATTTAACACAAACCAATGAACTTATTCTATACCAAGTCCCTATAAAGACACTGTTTGCTGATTAAAAGTGTCTTGTCTAGGTTTAATTAGCTACTGGTTCCCAGGCTTTTTGTCTGCGACACCTTTTTGAGATTTCAGTATAATCTTCTGATCCAAGAGAGCAACAAAGACATGCAAAGTAATATCGCATATCAGTGGCAATCATGAGCTATAAAGCCCTAAACGGTCTAGGCCCTGCCTACCTGTGGGACCGCCTCACCCCCCCCCCCGGGTGCTGGATTGATCCCTGCGGTCACGCAGGAGAGGGCATTCTCGGTGGCTGCACCACGGCTGTGGAACCCTCTTCTGGTGGGGACGCAGCTGGTGCCGGACGTCCCTCTTTTCGGAAAAGTTGTAAGACCTGGCTGTTCTGCCAGGTGTTTGGTGGGGGAGAGGGGTGGCAGGGTGGAGGGGGGGTGGGGGTGTTAAATGTCGCCCTCCTTTTTGCAGTTTTTAAAAATGTTTTATATTGAATTTTATTTGTGTTTTTATATTGTAAGCCGCCCCGGGCTGCCTAATGGCAGGTGGGGCGGGGTATTAAATTGAAAAATAAATAAATAAAAATAAATAAATCCACAGATGGGGGAATCGCACTTGGGGGCGGAGGGTGATTCATACTAAGCCCCTGTACTAAGGGTTAATTACCCCATGTTTGCTCTTAAAAGTTTTATACTTTAAAAATATAGGCAGGCCCTTCCTGCTTCTCCCACATTGCAATCTAGAAATAGAATTGTGGTAGCCGTGTTGGTCCCAAGTGACAGAGACACAAAGTGGTTTGAATGATATCTTTTATTGGACCAACTGTTGTTGGTGGAACTAAGCCAGCTTTCGGGCCACACAGGCCCTTCCTCAGGCATATAGTGTAGCCACTAGTAGACAGTTTCTACTGGCTATGCTTCATGCCTGAGGAAGGGCCTGTGTGGCCCAAAAGCGGGCTTATTTCCACCAACAGTTGGTCCAATAAAAGATATCATTCGAACCACTTTGTCTCTCTTCCACACATCAAGCAGCCACCTAAGTGGGAAGCGGGGAGTGGTTTTGAAACTTTCCTAATCTGAGCTGGGGTTGTGAGACAAATTTGGGAGAGCAGCTCCCTCTGTTCTTTGTTTTCTAATCTAATTAAAACAGGTAGAGAGGAAATTGGCGTCCTTGTCTCACTCCAGAGATGTACAAACACAAAATTAAGCAAGGTGTTTATTAGTAGTAGTAATTTATATAGCATCTTCAGTGTTCAAAATGTTTTACAATCCTTATTTAGTTAATCCTCTCAACAATCCTGTGAGTATTAAGTCATTATTTCATTATTGTCCCCATTTTACAGATGGAGAACTAAGGCTGACTGTGACTTGCCCAAAGCCATCAAGCACGTTCATGGCTAAGACCGGAATTGAAATTCAGCTGAGATAAATGTAAAGTTCTCCATTTAGGGAAGAAAAACCAAATGCACATGTATAAGATGGAAGCTACCTGGCTTGGCAGCAACAGATATGAAACAGATCTTGGTACTGTGCTTCATCACAAATGAAATGTGAGCCAGCAATGTGATATGACTGCAAAAAAGGCTAATGCAGTTTTAGGCTGCATTAACAGAAGCATTGTCTCCAAGTCAGCGGAAGTAATAATTCCACTCTATTCAGCACTGGTCAGATCCCACCTGGAGTATCTCAGTGTCTCATTTTAAGAAAGACATGGACAAATGGAAGTGGGTTCAGAAGAGGACGATGAAGATGATAAAAGGTCTGGAAAGCAAGTCTTATGAAGACAAGTTGAAGAAACTGGATATGTTTAGCCTAGCAAAGAGAAGGCTAAGCTGGCAGCCCTTCAGATATTTGAAGACTGCTACCAAGAAGATGTCAAGGAGCTGTTCTGCATGGCTACAGAGGGCAGTACTAGAAACAATGGGCTCAAGTTAAGGGAAGGTAGATTTCAATTAAACATCAGGAAAAACTTCCTAACAGTAAGCGCTGTACGACAATGGGCCATGTTACCTCCGGAGGTCTTAGACTCTCCGTTCCTGGAGGTTTTCGAAAAGAGACCGCATCCAAGCCAGGGGGGTTTATTTATTTATTTATTTATATAAGATTTGTATCTCGCCCCTCGGGCAGCCCGGGGCAGCAAACAACAACTATAAAAACGATAAAAGATTTAAAACAATTAAACATTCCATATTATGTAGGGAAAAACAAAACACAACACTCCCTCCCCCACCAACCCACCCCTCCCCCTCGCCAAAGGCCTGTCGCAACAGCCAGGTCTTACATAACAGCCAAAATGACAGGAGGGTGGGGGCCAACTGAGCCTCCTCCCGGAGCGAATTCCACAGCACACGGGCAGCCACCAAAAAAGATCTAACATCAGTGGCCACCCGCCTCGCCCGGGGAACCTCCAAAAAGGCTCCCAACGCCGATTGCAGGGGTCGCACGGGCACATGGGGAGTGAGGCGGTCCCGCAGAGAAGCAGGGCCCAGGCCGTGAAGGCACTTGTTGACGCCCGTGGTCCCTTGCAGCTCTGACATTCTATGATTGTACAGAACCTGGTCTCCCAGATCCAAGACCTGATCCACTAGGCTACACCATACACACCACTGTCTGGCTTTACACCATACACACTATTGTACAGTTAGATCGATGTGGTTCACAAACATTTTGCCTGTGTGACCCTATTTTGGGATTGACTATAATTCTGTGACCCTAGAGAGCACTCTAGATGTGCGAGGTATCCCAAATACCAGTTGGGATTGTGACGCCTATTCACAAATGGCATGTGAACCCTTGAGTTATCAACCCCCAGTTTGAGAAACCTCGAGTCAGATCATTTTTTCTCACAGGCCCTTTTCACTCAGACATTTTAACACTGATAAAAATGGGTGTTACATTTAATTATACATGTTGCAGGGCACCCGTAGCGCACACATGCAGCCCTGAAACGTATAATAAAATGTAACACCCATTTTATCGGTGTTAGAGTGTCTATGTGAAAAGGGCCATAGAGGAAACCCGGCAGCATAATAGTGTTGCAAGAACCATGGTGTTCGCTTCGTTGCAAGTATCTTTGGGCTTAATCTGGCTGCAAGGTACTAGACACCCTGGCTCTAGTCCTACAAAGCACATGCCAAGCTGTAAACATAGGAGTAGTCCAGGGGACAATCCATGTAGACAGAGCTAATCAAGTGCTTAAAAGCTTTGTTGGACTGGGACTAAGGTGCTCAGCCCCTTGCAGGATCAAACCCATTCTGAGCAGGAGAAGAAGATGGGACATAGATCTGTTTTATATAGGTTGCTGCCAAGCCAGATAGCCTGCATCTTATACTGGTGCATTTGGTTTTTCTTCCCTAAAGGGAGAACTTTACATTTATCTCAGCTGAATTTCAAATCCTGCCATGAACATGCTTGATGCGGAATGGGGCAGGGAGCCACCTTGGGTCCGGGATCCCAAACCTTATGATCAGGAGTCGCCAGCAGTCTCTACTATCCAGTGAGACTAAATCTAGAAAAAGTAAATGCTCAAAACAATTATTGGCACGGGGATCCTGCCTAAAACCAGCAAGGGGGTGTGGAGCGATTGCCCTTCTAACTCTGGACTCCAGCGGTAGAAGGGACATGTGCAATGCTTGGGATCTCTGCAAAGTGCTGATCATGGGGAAAGTGTTTAAGCAACACAATGTGCCTTTGATGCTTCTGCAGTTGAAGAACCGTTGCCAATTCGATCAGCATTAACAGTTGCGGAAGCTTGCCATATCCTGGAGCTGGTCCCTTACCTTCCGTCCTCCACCCCCACCCCCCAATTTCCTCCCCTCTGGGTGCGTGTGCGCTTTTGCATGTCTGTCTCTGTCTCTCTCCTGCTCTCTGGTGTATTCCACCTTTCCAATCGTGGCTGCTGCAGGCTCCTCCTGCAATCTGCAAAGGGAAACTTCCCTGCAATAGAGGTTTAGCTCTTTCTCTCGGATCCTACATTCCCCCTTTGCCTCAAACCAGTACCCTCCAGAAAGAAAACTTGGTTTCTTCATTACACACACACTCATCAGAACTGCCCAGCAGCTGCTGTTTCTCCAGGGCTGCAGGTTGTTGCTGGCTGCCTTTTCCTGGGTACTATTTCAGTTTTGTTTGCTGCTTCAAGAAAAGGTAAGATGCTTTTTTTTTTTTTTCCTTTTCCCCTTTCCCTTTGGCTCCCTTAAGATTGCAGACCTGTCTGTGCATTGCCCTTCTGGCTGACCTTTCTGATTTCAGCATCTTTTTCTTTTTCTTTTTTCTTTTTAAAATCCTTATGGTTTGGGGAGCGAAGATACTTTTCCTGGTGGCTAGGGTTTAGGCTGTTTACATTTTGCAGGCAAAGGCTATTAACTTAGAACCACTTTCTGCAGCAGGGCAAACCTTTCAGATCTAGAAAAAGACGGCTTCAGCAGCCTGGAAGAGTAACTGTAAGGGACTGAAAGCTGTGGGGGTGGGTTAGAGTAATGTCTGCTCTTCTCTGCTGCGGGGTAGGATTTACCAGGGGTCTCTGAATAGGGTGTCATTGATTCCACTTCAAGAGGAACATAGTAGATGTCACAGCAAGCTATCTAGTCTCTATGGATGATTGCCAGGATACTTTAGAGAAAAGTGTTAAAAGGAAACCCATAATCAAAAATGTAATAATTGTAATCCTAATACAGCAAGTTTCTCCCTAAGCCCAGGACCTAAGCAGTTGCTTTATGTCCTGGAGGAGGGGTTTTTAAAGACATTTATAAACCAGTATTCTACCTAGCATACCTGCAGCTGTTTTTATTTCTTATAGAAATATCTTAATTTTTGCTAAATTAGTTATTATTTATATAGTGCACGCAATGTACCTGGTGCTGTAGTCATGGTTAGAGAGGTCCCTGCCCCTAGGGGCTTACAATCTAGGAAAGATTGTGTTCTTGCTCCCTCCTAGAGCCAGGGATTACACCAAGGGGTAGTGGGGCTCCCTCTACCTCTATTTCCTGCTCCCCCTTGTGCTACCTCACTCACCAGACAAGTAGAATAGCTTCATGCTATGTGCTTTAAAATACTTGCTCAGCTGACAATAGTCTTTGTCACCCCTTCACTCCCACAAACTAATTATTCCAGCTTAGACCCCTTAGGCTATCTTGGAGAATCCTTTTTAGTTAGACAACATACAAATAAATAGCCTTAATAAAAATGACATGATCATAACAGCACAGGTATTGACTTACTTAGATATCGCAGTGCCTGCAGATTCTTAAGTGAGGGCCCTGTGGCAACAACTGGATGAGAAATGGTGAAAATCCAATAGTTTCTATTAGTCTCATATAAGGGGCCACTTGTCATGAGTGTATCTGCTCTTCTGCTAATGGATAGGAGTGATTTGATCAATAAGGGTTAATCCCAAAGCATTAAGAAGCAATAGCTCTAGGGGCAATGTGCAGTCGCCGGTTACCCAAGTTAAACAAAGTTTGGAAATGTAAAAAGCAGAACAATGTAGGGGCACAGGGGCATGCTAAGGAAGGATTATTATTGTCCCACAAAATGACTGGATTTTACAGAAATTAATTACTGTACATCTGAAGTGTGTGTGCACATATAATATATAGTGAGTCTACCCTTGAAACCAGCTGCACTGAAAACAAAAGCTGCATTCCTACGGAGAGCTTGTGTGTCTAGTCACTGCCAAAATGTAAATTAAAAAGCCATAAACTCCTCTATAACAAGAGCTTGGGAAAGTGTATGGCATTGGCTACTGACCTGCACAGTTGCTACTGATAGCTCCACTATAATGTGAAGATTCCACTATGGAAGCCTGGTTTTATGGCCATTATTCCAACATAACATGGTGGCAGCTGCTTCCCCCCCCCCCCCCCCCCCCCCCCCCACTAATCCTTGCTGCAGCCTTTTACTGTAGCAACAGGAAAGTGTCTTTTTGATGTTTTTTTCCTTCACTTTGAGGAAGAAGTTGTGTGACTGGGGTGAGGGGGAAACAGTTCTGGTTTTATTTCCCAGCCACTCTGGAAAACACAAGCATTTACTGCCTTGTTTCATTTAAAATAAGGGGGATGTTTTCAACCTCGGTAAAATGAAAATTACTAAATCCTATGTATTAGGCGTGTGTCATATTTGAGCCCATGGATAAAGCCAATTTTGCCCGCTCTTTACTTATTTCAGATGCCCACATAAGTGAAAACTCCATTGCAGCAGTTTAGATTAACTGCAATTACCTTATGTTCACAAAGAGCTTTGGTGATAAAACATACTGTAGGCTCAATACTGCATGATGCTAAGCATCTGTTTCTAGCACTGAGCACCTGGGAGGTTTGGTCCACGTAAAAATGCTGCAACTGCTTATGATAGTGATCATTTTATTTTACTACAAGATCAATGGCGAGTATGTGTTTTATGCTTCAGTTATCTTATTCCAATAAAGGAAATTAGCAAAAGGACGTTTCAGAAAGAAAATATATATATATTAGCAGTCACATTCTGGTACCTCTTACTTCTTCGGAGAGTTACTTTGTGACTGAGGTGTCCCACTGAAGTCAGTGAGATTATTCAAGGAGAAGGACTACTTGCCATCAAAATCTGCTTTGAAAGTTAGCAATGAAATCTCCAGTATTCAAGTGGGAAGGCTAGGCTGGAATCCAGTTTCAGTTCTATGAGTGCAATTAACAAATGGCCCATATCTTTAGAATAACCCCAAACTGACCCCTTTCCTCTGAATGTCAGTGTTTGAAATCCTGAATCAACACAGAGAAAATGTGGTTGTTGTGTTGGTCCCAAATGTAAGTAATAGAAGCAAAGTAGTTCAGATAATATCTTTTATTAGACCAGCTTTTGTTGGTGAGAGTATGTGTGACTGGGAAGCTTGCATAATTAAATCTCGCCTGGTGAAGTTAGACTAATGTAAGATACCATCTGAACT
Organism: Sphenodon punctatus; assembly: GCA_003113815.1. Lineage (NCBI taxonomy): Eukaryota > Metazoa > Chordata > Lepidosauria > Sphenodontia > Sphenodontidae > Sphenodon > Sphenodon punctatus. The sequence continues at coordinate 6,477,436 of QEPC01004381.1, read as the reverse complement.
AATTTGAAGCAAACCAAGAAGTTTGGGTGCTTCTCATTCAGGGCTCCGGACAGCAAAATGCTTGGCTGTTGACTTCCATGGGTTTATGCACACACTTTAAAATTAAACACCTGGACCCGTGCTCACTTCATTTTCCCCATTGTTGCCAATGGGAAAAACACAGCGAACACAAGTCCCTAATTAAGTGCTTTTCTGAATAAGGATGCTTTGTTGTATTGGGATTTGTGGTAGGATGTGAATTTCTGGCTATTAAATTTTTGGCTGTGTAGACAAAAAATACAAGTCGGTTGGAGATGAGAGGCATTGAAGTATTTGGGTGCAGGGGAAATGGAAGAGGGTGGGAGAGAAAGGAGTGTGTGTTTGAAAAATATAGAAAGGGAATCAACAATCGGGAAGGAGGCAACTTATGAAGAAATTCATAGAATTGGACATCTCTCTGGGATGGGGTAGGTACGATGGATCCTGCTTCGTGGCAGGGGGCTGGGCTAAATAGCTTGAGGGGTCCCTTCCAGATCTAGGATTCTATGAACCCATTAGTCAGGAGAGAGGAATGATGTGAATCAGAGGAGAAAGCGCTAGTTCAAAGTTTCTTAAATCGTGGGGCATCAGGACCCCAAGTGGAATCACAGCAAATGGAGATGGGGTTACAATCCCGAATGATACATGATCTGTTGTCCTTGCCCCTATTGCTGTTTGGGGCCCTGGGATTATATTTAAATCTGACAATGGGGTCATTCAAACAAAAAGCTAGTTTCTTTATGGCCCTTTTCACACAGCCACTCTTAACACCGATAAAATGGGTGCTACGTTTTATTATACATGTTGCAGGGCTGCAGGTGTGCTCTATGGGTGCCCTGCAACATGTATAATAAAATGTATAATAGATGTGTGACAAGGGCCTATGATTCAATATCTTTATTCAATGAAGGGGAATAAAACAAAACCCACTTTCAAACAATAAAGCTCTGGGCCCCACACCATTCTTGGAATGGACACCTATCTCTCCTCTCAGTGTTTCCTTGCCTTTTTGTGTCTACTAGCTTTCGCCTCCGGCTGCTCTGGGTATCCTTTTATTAATTATTATTATTATTATAAACATTTATATAGTGCCAGCCATGTGCCTGGCGCTGTACAGAACATAGAAATAGACGTGGTCCCTGCCTGTGGCTTACAATCTAAAAGACAAGGAGGAAGCGGGGACAGTGGGAGAGACGGGAGAAGACAAACAAACATTCAGGCGAAGTCTCAGGTGTGTGTGCTTGGCTTGGTTACAGTCAGGTTGGTTGCAGCAGTTTGCAGAGGAAGGCAGACAGTAAGTATATGGGGAACGACTAGCAGGCAGTGGGAAAGGCGGCGAGGAAAAAGTGGGTCTTGAGGAGGGATTTGAAGGAGCGGAGGGAGGGGGCAAGGTGGATGTGGGTAGGGAGGGAGTTCCAGGCATGGGGGGCAG
>QEPC01004381.1:6440950-6472086 GCA_003113815.1 Sphenodon punctatus | reverse complement strand
CCCACCTACCGTGCCGCCCACTTATCCCCCACGCAGCCGCGCCCATTAGAAAAGGGCCTAGGTCCCATAGATATGCCAGCTGATTAGGGACTTCAGGATCATGCACTCAGTTTTCTTTGCTTCTCTTATTGTGAACTACATTTATGGATCCCTTCTGTTTATTTTTCTATGACGTTTCACCACTCTTAGTGAAAAATGATAAGAAAATGCTTGGTGTAGAAAAATTAAGGTTGCTGGGCTGGTCCCAAGTATAGGCAATAGAGACAACGTAGTAAAGCGATATCTTTTAGTTTACCAACTACATGTTGGTGGAGGAATGCAAGCTTTCGGACCTCACAGGGCTCAGTAATTCTGCTTGCTGAAACAACTGTTGGTTGTGTTTTACAGAGGATAGTTTCACATAAAAAAATTATTCTGCCCATGAATGTTCACCAGAAAACCTGAATCTCCTGTAAAGCCATCCTTGTATGGTAGAAGCTCCCCATACATTACATGTATACCATTAATCTTACTGTAGACTTTATGAAATGCATACGTATCATTGGGGTGGGAGGCTAACTAGCTTGCTGTGTGCTGTAGGAGAAGTTGCCTAATCCCTCTGTGCCTCAGTTTCCCTACTTGAATATCATTTCCAGAGTTGCACAGTTTGGGACACTGTGATTTTAAACTGCTGATTTGAATGGGTTTAGATCATCCTAAACTAAGGGTGATTTTAGACATGCCGGCCTCCCTTGTTGCCACGTTCTGGGATCCGTTTCGGATCCCGGACAGGAATCAGGCCATCCGCCCTTTAGACGTGCTGACCTGATTCCACTTGGGGATCGGGGAGGGGACGGGACTGTGCGGTGCGACATGTGGCCACACAGCACACACACACACCCATGCTCCCCTGGCTACCCATCCTCCTGGAGACGGGTGGGCGCAGCTGTCAATCCGGCTGCTGCGCCCGATCCCGGATCATGGCCGACACCATGCTCCGGACTTGGCGGAGGTAACAGACGTTACTCTCTGCCGTTTCCAGACCCTGGTCCAGCTAACCACCATTCCGGAGGGGAGGCCGGCCTCCCCTCCGGAATGGTGGCTATTCGAATTCCTGCTGGAGGTTCACTGGGGTGAACATCTGGCGGGAATCCCTTTAGATGTTATGGGCCCTCCTCCACCACAGGGGATTGACTGTGGTAAAAGGGAGGCCCGTAACGTCTAAAATCACCCTAAAAAACTGCCAGTTTAAATGTTGTGACTCTACACTAAAAAACGACTGGTTTAAACCAGAAAAAAAACTGGTTGATTTTCCCCCAACCCTGATTATTTCCAATGAGGAAACTGCAGTTTTCTGTAAATTACTCATCATTAATCAAGTATTTAATTAATTTTTACAATTTTATAAAAATTTGACTTCATCACAAATGTCTGCCATCTAAACTTTGTTGGTTGGTTTTCAATAACCTTGACAAGCCCTGTGCCATTATTTTTGTCCCTTCCTTGGACAACGGCATAAACACTTCTGGTGGTGTGTGTCTCGTACCAGAGTAAAACTCCAGACCATGAGATTTTCTGCCTGTTAACTTAGCAGTTACATTTGACTGCTGAATATTTATGGAGTGAACAACTATCAGGGTGTGGATGAAGCAACTTCATAGAAAGCTAGACTGCATTCCCTTTATAAAACTTGAGTACCACCTTTAGTCCATGAATACTCCAGTTTAAGTCTACATGGAGTAATGTGTTGTTCAATAGGAGTACGAAAATCAGAACCCAGTCCTTAAAAAATGAACATACGATATATGGAAATATGTTGATTAAATCCCCAATGAAATTTTGCTGCACAATAAAGTTATTTAACTTTCAAGCATTAGATTTTTTGAATAAACATTAAATTATATAAAGTGGCCAAAGTCTCACAACCATATGAATTATTTTTACTTATAGGAACTTTCTGTCCTAACGTTATGCATGCCTTTGCAACGTGAGGCATGGCTCAGTTATGTGTGAGTGTCATCTGCATATATTTTACAAAATCACTTCTTGTTATTTCAGGCATTGGTGTGTTCTGGTCATTCCGGATCACTAATTTTGTTAGAATTTACTTACAGGCTCTATTTTTCTGTTGGAAAAGTTAGGTAAGGTGAATACCATCTCAGTGCAAGGGATTAAACTAGATGACCCCTACAGTCCCTTCCAGCCTTAAAGTTCTACGATTACTTCCAAGCACAGAAACATAGAGACCTACAGTCAGACAACTTCTAAAAAGTGAATGGATCAAGGTATTAGAGAGAATATTCACCCAATGGTTCATTTCTTGTGCACTGCCAACTTGTACTGTAATCTGTGGAAGTCTGGGGTGTATTAAGTGGGGTTGCATCAAGTTTTTGGAACAAGTATTAAGAATTAAAAGCAGAAGGAAAAAAAATGTTTTAGGACCTGGTTGTGCAAATCATGTTGATGAGCACTTATCCATATGAGTAGCCCTATTGAAGCCAACAGAACTACTCCCGAGACTAGAGTTGCCATACCTCCCCTGCATAGGAACCAAAGCAGCCCTGCACCATGTATTTTCCATAAGTGTCCTGGATTAAAGGGAAGGTATGGCAACCCTACCCGAGACTAAATGCCCAGAGTGCAAGGAAGTGGTGGGCAATTTGTTAGTCAGAAGGCCACAAGACACACACACACACACACACACCCAATCACCCACAGGACTGGAAGACCTCTTTTCATATTGAGAGCAGAAGGAGGGAAATTTCCTAGGGCCATTTTGGATCATGATCGCAAGGCCAAATGCCCCTAGGAAATTTCTCTCAGAGTCCTGCTCCTGTCAACATGAGCCTTGGCGCTCAATGTTCTGACTGTTCTAGGAGGGGAGAGAATAACGAGGAGTGGGGGAGACTACAGCACCTCAAGACCATGAGACCACAGGGCTCCTGCTCCCTGCATCACATTGTGCAGTCCTCAGTGGTACCTGAGTCAACAGTACAGTGACCACCTCTCTGCTGCTTCTGGTTGCTCTTAACCCTTCCCACACCACACACTGGGTGTTTTTACACACACATTTCTCCTGCATGTTTGCTGTAACATCCTGAACTTTCTGTGTGTCTAAATCACTCACCCAGATCTTAAACATCCGGCTCTTTGAACTTCTGCATAGAACTTCTCCCAGAACTTGTGTGTGTAAAAAGTTGTCCTGGTAAACTGCTTTGCTCCAGGGCCAGGCAGCTGTGGTCACTTGGTTTCCATGGCAGCCTGTCACATCTACAGCTGTGGCTACTTTAGGCTGCCTCAGGGCAGTGTTTGTGTGAAAAAATGCATCCAGGAACTGCCTCAGGGCAGCGTGTGTGTGTGTGTGTGAGTGAAATGCATCCGGAACTTACTTGTGGACTTGTAAACTCAGAAGATTGAAAAATCCAGAAGTTTAACGTGTGTGTAAATATGCCCACTGTCTGATGGGGGCTGCATGTATCTCACAGACTTGACCTTTTTTCTGACAATTACTTGACTTTAGTACCACATTAACCCTCTTGCAAATGTATGGTGAGGATTCTGCCAGCAGCAAAATGTTCTTCCATGCTGACATTGAGTTATTTCTTTCTTTTCTCCCTCCCTAGGATGCCCAGGCAGAAAGTTTCACAGATCTGCCAAGACTGAGCTAAATGGTCACACTGACCTCAGTGCTTTGCAATCCAGGATGATGTAACTACAAAAGAGAGCTTTTGGCAAACTTCACCATGGGTGCCAACACCTCCAGCAAGCCACTGGTGTTTGATGAAAATGAAGACGGTGAGAGCACTTTCTCATTGTTCTTTTTAGAAAAGCTCATTCAGCAGGATAGCTAGGTTCAACAGTGAGCAAAGTAGCAGAAGGAAAATGTAGCTTGTAGGTTTACATTAGAGCTGAAATATTGCCTCTGACAAAATTGCTTATTTTGATTTGGGTCTGACTCACTTCATCAGATATCTGTTTTGTTTATGTTGGTATTTTGGCTATTTCTGGTTGGTCATTTCAGTATTTTGATTACTTTTTTGTTGTTGACACTATAGCACTAACGCATATTCAGAATATCCAAAATGAGGTAATGAAATACTCCTTTTCTGTAACTTAGCCAAATGTGTGCATCTGCAACTTAGCCTTACAAATGTATCCCTGGGTAAAAACATAAATGATGCTGGCATGGCGACTCCCCGGCCTGGGGTGGGAAACAGTGGCTGCCATTCTCTAGAGTCTAGGCTGTGGCGGGGCACCGAGCAAACGTGCCCATGGCCAGAGAACTGTCCCGCCGGCTGCATGCCCTGGGTAGGGTGGGGCCACAACAGATGTGGGTGGCTGGTCCCGCCTCCACACCACTCTCAGCACCCCGCCCCCTGCCATGACAAGCAGCCGTGGTGGCCAATGACAGGCAGCCATGGCGGCCGGCCATGACAGCTCCCACCCTGCAGCGGGTCCGGCAGGGCCAAACAGACATGTTGGCCAACTGTGGCCTGTATTGGCCCACTTGGGTATCCCTTGGGCTGGAATAAGCACCTGGGATCTACGGGACGACTCATTCTGGGCCAACCATCTTCCCGCCCCAGGGCAGCCACGGGCCAACATCTAGCAGCTGGGGAACACACGTGCAGGTGGTGACCTGTCTCTAATCACGACTGTTCAGCACCAGGTACATTGCTGGTGTTATAATTTATAATTCACTCTACAAAGCTATTTTGAATTCTACTGGAAGAACTTATCATCTGAACTACTTTGACTCTATTTCTGAATGGAAGAACTGGAATAACACCATGTTCTTAATGTATGAGCAGACACGTAGTTAATACTGCCATTACAGTTAACATTGATTAAAACCCTTGTTGGCAGTCTTCGCCAACACCACCATCCTCTTCCCAGGGATAGAACTGTCAGATCAGTTTTGGGGAAATTCAAGGAATGTCTGTACTGCTGCTGCCCATTCTTTAGCTGTTTCGATGCCAAGGACAGAATTACTTTGTCCTGCTGGAGCTATATAGATGATAATAATGACTCACCCAAAATAACCAAACGATGAAAATAGTTAAAGTACCCAAACCAGAATGCCCAAATAAGCGGATATTAAGCGGATATTTTGTTTCTGAATATTGTTCAGATATTTGAAGGGCTATTTGAAAATGCAAATAATAACAAATCCACTATTTGTTTTACCTTTAGGGTATGTTACAACTTCCATTGTGCGACTGCCAATCAATTGTCTTGACAAAGCAAATATCAACCTTGTGTCCTATCAGAAATGAGCAGTAGCTCTTGCTATGTTGCTTATCCCAAATTTTCTGTTTGGCCATCCGTTTTCATTTGGGTTGGAAAGTACCCCTACTGGCTTAGGAAAATTATTAGAGTGTCACTTGGAGATTTGAGAATGACCAGTTTGGGACACGTGGGGGAAACCCCATTGAGGCAGAAGAGTTCAGGGTGAGCTGCCTGCTTTGATTCTGGTGGCAAAGCTATTGAGCACACTAGTCAGAAACACGAGATGTTTCTTGAAAGTTTGGACCTCCCAGGCTATTGTACCAGCTCACTCTGCAACCAGCATTCAGGTCCAACATCCCAGAGCAATAAAGACCATGCACTCCCCCATCATGTTAGACTTTGGCAGCCAGTATCACAGTGCTGCCATGATTAGAAATGCAGCCTTTTAAAAAACTGCCTCATATCTTTATTTCTTGCTGTGCGGTGAAAGAAGATTTATACCGTTTGGCCTCCATGCAGATGCATTAACAAAATGCATAAATAAATATAAAACCTAAAATAGGGTTGACTCATCATATAAACTCTCGTCCTTGACAGACAAAGCAATATAGTATGGTATTGGCAGATCATAATAATGAAAGGACAGAAATGCCCACTTTATCTTGGGGAACGTGATGATTTCTCCAGCAAAGTTCTCAGCTGGGTGAGCACATTTTGAAACCGATTTAATATTGACCAGTCATGAAATGAAATCTTAGTGGTTCCTTTCCCCCACAATCAGAGTCAGTGTTGCAGGAGATCAAGGGCTGTCTCTTATACACATCTAGATGTGTATAAGAGACAGCTGCAAGCGGGAAGACATGGGGGTGCACCACTGAATTTGCTCTAGTAAAAACACCCATTGAGGACTCTGTTGCTGCAAAAGATCAATTGCTAGGTGATTGGAATGAGTTTGCCACGTTTCAGTTGTTGCCAAATATTCCAAAGGTTTAAAGTAATTTGTTTATTTCGTGAGTGAGAGTCCTTTCCCAAGCAAAGTAGCAGTGCATGTCATCTAGTTGGGTGGGAGGAGGAAGGGTCTACACTCCTTAACCCTTGGCTGGAGTGGATTGCCAGTTGTTTCGTACTGTAGGGGGCATCCCTTATATCGGAGCCCTGCAGTTCCATTAAACAAAATTTATTTCAGAACCTCATAGCTCATAAAACACAATAGTTGTCCCTTATTTCAGAACCTCATAGCTCTGTTGGACATATGGGTTGCCCCTCCTTTTAGAACGGCACAGTTCCATAAAGCAGGAGTGGGGGAAATCTTCCCTACTAGGGGCCACTTTGAAAATTAACACAAGCTCCAAGCGTCACATAAAAGTTACAAGCGTCACCAGCTCTAAGCGCCACCCTGTTCTTGAGTGTGTGTGCCTTCGCCCCTGCTCCCTTGCCCTGAGCTCAGTCTTTCAGTGCTTGGGGGGGTAGGAATTGGATCCAGGGGCCAAATTCAGGAACAGGAAAGGGGCCAAGTAAAAACTAGCCACGGGTCACACTTGGCCCCTAGGCCTGAGAAATCCCCATAAAGCATAAGGATGTTCCTGGATCTTATCTCAGAACACCACAGCTCTATAGCAGCCTTTATTTTGAGGCAGTAACCTTTGCCTGGGGCCACCATGAGTCCAATGCCAAATCTACCTGCACAATATCCTTTCAAGTTTCTTCTACCTTATGTTAAAAAAAAATATTAAAAATTAAAAACCTCCACAGTGATTGGAGTAATGGGTACAATTTTATTTTCCGTTTGTCATTAAGCACCCTGTATTGTACTACAGAAGTAGAATGTTTCCACTGATAAAGCCACTAGGGGGGGCTTTGTAAAACAATATGACTAAGACATGTGAATGCGACTGCCTGCTAAGGGATGGTTTTGTGTTCTCTCTGTGCCTCAGTGTCCTGGTCTGTAAAATGGAGTTATTGTACTTACAGACCTTGCACACCACTTTAATTGCTATAAAGGCCTCTTTTATATGGACGCCCCCGCCCCGCTGGGTGCGTGTGTGTGTGTGTGGGGGAACACTTCCGTGTGCATGCTGTGGCAGTAGGTGGGGGGATGAGTGTGCATCCATGGAAACACCACGGGCGGTGGTTGGGGGTGCGTGCACACTCCCGACGCGCACCCACCTCCCCCCATCACCCACCCACAGAGCCATCTGATAAAACGAAGGTGGGTCTGTGGGTGGAGATGGGTGTGCACCTGTAGGAAAGGGAGCACGCCCGCTGTTGGCGCACACCCATCCCCCACCCCACCCAGGAGCACCATGTGAAAACGACCGAAGTGCAGCATCACTATTATTTGAATTTGCAATTGCTCTCGTTATAGTTGATGACTTTTAAAAGTCTCTCTTTGGCTAATCTACCATTCTGTGCTGGCTTTGTTTGATCCCTTAGGGGTGGGGGTGGGGGGCAGGTGGCAGAGTGTAACGTTGAGCCACTCTTCTCAGCGCAGTCATAGTTGGTGCTGCGTTTTTTGTTCTCCGTCTAATTCACAGGGAGAGCTAACAGATGGGGGAGACCCACATGTCACAGACACGCAGTCTCAGGAGAAGACCTGATCTCCACATCACTTTTCAGAGTGGTGAGGGACAGGGCTGCACAGTCGGGTCCCAAGGAAGGGGGGTGTCTGCAATGGACCCCTGCTTCCTGGATGATTAGAAATGGGCTCTGGTTTTAGATGCTCTGGATCTCTGAATTGAGTCATCACTTTCTAGACGGATCAGCTAAAACACCGGGATTGGCTGGAAATGGGCAGCACTTGTGTGTCAGATTTGATGTGCCTTGTGTAGCTGTGTTCCAGGAATTATTTTATTTTATTTATTTTATTTATATCATAAATACCACAGAGGCTCAGGGCGGCTCACAAACATAAGAGGATGGAAGAAAGCAAAGCTCTTTCACATTCTAGAGACTAGATCAGTTGCACAGTGATTGGGCAGAGTTCCTGCCTCTACTAGGTGATTTATGTGGCTTCCTAAGAGGTGATTTATGGTGCCCAGTTAACCTTTCTTGTCACTGAAGATATAAGACAGGGATGAGGAACCTCAGGGCCAGACGTGGCACGTAGTTAGTTTTTATACAGCCCCTTTCCAATTCCTTGATCTTGTCCCTGCATCCAGTTCCTACTTCCAAGCACTGAAAGCCTTGATCTGGACCCTTCTCTTCTTGAGTGCCTCCCCTGTGCAGCACTCAGAGCTTGTACTAATTTTCAAAGGGGCCCCTGGAAGGAATAAGATTCCCTGCCACTGGGATAAGACTAGAGGTCATGGGTTCAAATATAAGGAGATAAGATTAGACTAATCATGGAAGAATCTTCTAATGACCAGGCCAGTTAGGCAGTGGAATAATTTGCCACGGGAAGCTGTGGAGGCCCTGTCATTTGAGGCTTTTTAAAAATAGGTTAGACACCTCTCAGGGATGGTGTAGAGATACCATGGATCCTGCTTAAAAGCAGGCAGCTGAACTAGATAACCCGTAGGGTTTCTTCCAGCTCTGTAATTCCCTCTGGATAGGCATGGTCTAATTGAGGTATGGCCACAGCAAGCTCATGCCTCTGTTTCTCTTCAGTGCTCCCCAAAAAAATCTCAGAGGCGTCCAAAGTTTGACTAGGGCTTGGTTATTCTCCTAGGAATAACTTGACCCAAACCCATATGCGTGCACAGCCTTAGTTGTCAGGTCTCTTGACAAGCCTCACTATCTTGTAAAGTCCCAGGCCTCTTTCTTGTAGGGTTTGACAGAGAGCTTCACTGAGTACCTGGCTGCTACTGTCTCCTACACTGTGGTTCTGGCCACAGCGATAAAGCTGCCTGCCTGGGATAAACCAGACTCTGGTCCGCTGCTGCTAATCAGCCCAATGAGGCAGGCAGCTTTGGACTAGGATGCAGCCAAGCTCTTGACAACTTACAGGAGCCATTTCTCTTGGCCATACATCCCATTGTCATAATATCTGAGCACTTCACAGTCTTTTATGCATAGATCTTCACAATGCTCCTTTGAGGCAGGGAAGTACTATTATTCCCACTTTACAGATGGTAAGTCGAGACACCAAGAGATTGAGTGATTTGACAAAGGTCACGATAGGAAGTCTGTGGAAGAGCAGCATACTAAGTCCAGGATTCAATACTCTCATCTGAATAAACATCAATTTCCTGAGTCCCAGGTCAATGTCCGAGCCACAAAAACATCCTGTCTCTCTTCATCCTTCTCCCAAAGAAGAGCATTGTTTGTTTTAAGGAATTTCCCTTCCTTATTTCAGAATCCCATAGGAACACCAGAGCTGCATAGACCACCTATCACAATTATGTAGTGTCTCCTATTTTTGAAATGTTGATCTGGCTACTCTAAATTATACCCAGCATGGCATTGTGTTCCCATTCATTGTCTTAACCACTAACTTTGATTCTGAGGTCACAATTCACAGTTTTCGTCCCTCCATTTTCTCTAGTCCCGGGTCAATATATTTAAGACAAGAGGTCAGGTTTTGAGTGTACTTAGAGAATTAATTTATGACATTGCTCTCTGTGATGCATCGTTTTGATTACTGGAGGCCATCCTGCTGGGCCTCTCCTAAGTGCTGAGTAAGAGGATGGACAAGGTGCTCCCAAGAGTACTAGTAGTGCTGTTGTTTTGTTGTTTTGCATTAAAGTAATTGGAAAAAATGATAGAAAACAAAATCCCTTGTGAGGTTTTCCCAGAGGTTGCAAATTTTACTCTTGTATATTCAACCACTCCGTATTGGCATCTGTCACAAATAACTGTTGGTATTGCCGCAGCAGTATTAATAACTGGTCATCACTTTCCATCCTCGGATTGGGAGACTGTTAGTGAAAACTCAGAAATCCCTTCCCGCCATTCCTGCCTTGATTGTATCAATGCCCAAATATTTTACATACTTTGCGCACAATCGCAGAGTACCGAGACCTTGTTGGCCAGCTCTTTGACAAGCTAAAAAATAAACACATCTGTAAAGAAATAGTGACCCTACAGGACAGGTGTTCTCCCATGAGAGCTGCCACTGTTTGCCCAGAGCCAGCCTGAGGTGTTATGCCACCATAGGCAAAACATCTCTGAGATCCCCACCTCCCCTATTGCAAACCCCAGCCCAGCCCCAGGCTGGGACTAGCAGTGCAAATGGGGTACAGAAGCTGCTGTCCTTGCTGAGATGAAGAGAAGGATCCCCACAGAGACAGCCCAGCCCCACCTGCAGGAAGCACTGCTGAGGGGCTTGCCTGGTACTGCCCTAAGGCCACCACCAAGTTCAGGCCGGCCCTGCTTGTCTGATATGTGGCCAGCTTTAATAAATGAAAGCTGAGAGGATGTTTAGATCCCTTCTGCAGCAAAGGAAAGGAGGCTTCTCAAAAGGGGTCACACTGTGGCCACATGCTTTGCAATGGGCAAGGAGCTCAGTAAGTTTTGGTTTTTGATTTACTTTCTAAAGGCGTTTTCTGTAGACAAATTAAGAACTAGGTACGCTTTCTCCTTAGCATACCTCATATGGTCGTGCCCTTTTCTGACGTAACCCTGCCCATTACGGGGCATCATATGCTCCACCGGCCAGTTCCATGTTGGAAAAGGGGCAGGAAAGTCCCTATGACCCACCCCCTTTCTGTTGTTGCCAATGCCACCTGCATAAGCCCCCATTTTTCTGGGTTATTGGGGGTGCCCGGCTGGCTGACCTGGAGAAAGTGTGGCTTCTCTAGAGATTCTGAGTCAGAACCTAGAGTCTTTGAATGAAATCCGGAGAGACAGCACACCCTATCCCTAGCCCAGTGGCGCTGCTCTCTCCTGCTCCTGCACTGGGCACGCAATTTCCTGACCGGACTCCACCTCTCCAAGCAGAGTGGGGTGATCTGACTGGGAGCCTGGGAGCACCCAGGAGCGGAGTAGTGCCACTCTCTCAGGCAGTTGTTAGTGGCCAGCTAGCACTGCTCTCCTGCTTTTCGTCTAGATGACAAAGCTGTCAAGAGCAGAGGCCCAGCAGTAAGAGGGCAGCCTGGCAGCGCTACTGTCTCCCCTGCTCCTTACAGCCCTGCTGGCCAGCTCCAAAAAGCAGTAGGGCCAGAACTTTCCCTCCCCTCACACTCTGCCCCCAAAAAAACCCCAAACGTTAATTTCCCATAATCACAGCCAAGCTTTAAGAGCCCAGCACACAATGTGTTGTTCTGGCCGTAAATGTCACTGTGGCAGCTGCTGGGCACAGAACATCTCTGGAAATTTGGTCCTTAGTTTGAAGCCACAAAGGGAGCCAAGATCTTATGAAAACTGAGCTGCAGTTGTTGGTATTCAGCACTTAGAAACCCAGCCCTGAACTCTTCGGAAAATTTGGGCCTAGGGGCTAGAGGAGCACAGGCAGTGGCGTAGCAAGTAGGGTTGCCACCTATGCAAAGGTTTAAGGAACACTTATGAAAAATACATGTTGCAGGGCCTGCATTGGCCTGAGGTGCCAATGCAGGCCCTGCAACAAGTATATTTCATAAGTGTTCCTTAAAAAATTGCATAGGTGTCCACCCTAGTAGCAAGGCTGTGATGAGCCTGGGCACATCCCCAATTATGTTTCCCCTCCACAAAGGGCAAGGGGGCCCAAGTCTTCCTAAACAGCAGCCCTCTCGGGGCTCCCAGCCGGCCTCTGCCTCCCTTCACAAATTGGTGGTGCCACCCTGGCTCCTCCCACCTCCGGAATGGCAGCAGCCCCACCAGGAAGGAAAGTTTTAAGAGTTGGCAGGGCGGGGGCAGCACTCTACCCCCACCCCCGAAAACTTCCTTCATTGTAAGCGGCCTGAATGCTGCTAGAAAATGGTCCCAGTGGGTGGGGGCTGAGTGTTGGACCCTCTCCGTCCTGCACCCACTCTGGAAATTTCCTAGTGGTGCTCAGGCTGCTTGCAAAGGCCCCCCTCTAGAGTCCAGGCCCTGGGGCTCAGCTGAGCCCCCTCACTCCATGGTAGCTATGCCCGGCACAGCTACTCCCAGGAGGCACTGATGACCTGGCAGGATTGGGCCTTCATTGCACCTGCAAATCAGGTAATTGCCTGTTGTTCCGACATACTTACACACAGATGTTGCTGGGTTCAATTAACAGGAACCTCCACCCACCCCCCAAAAAAAGCCATTTGCTAAGACCCTTGATGTCAATAGCATGATAAATTACTCTTGGCAAGTAATTAGAACCAGTTATTTCCCTATGAATGGGCTTGACTTACACCTGTATTCACACTGTGTGAAACTTTATTCCACAAGCTGTTCCACTGATTTCAATGACACTACTCCCCGAATAAGATTCTACTGCACAGGTTCTCAAAGTATGGGTCATAACCCCAAGTGGGGTCATGTATCAGTCATCAATTGGGAATACTTTGCTCGTCTGGGAATCATGGGGTTATATTTAAGTCTCAAATTGGGGTCATGCGGGCAAAAAGCTTTGGGAATCACTCTGTCAGAGCAAGCGTGGCAGACAGTTGGTCTCCACTGTTTTTATAGCACTACTCACAATTGTAGCTAAGACAGTCTCATCAAATCAGGGTTCTCAGTCTCCATCCTCACAAGTCTCTTCCCTCGCATTTTTAAGTCCTCTGGCAGATAGCAGTTGTAACTTACTCTTTTTTACACATTACTTGCCTCCACTGTTGATTTTTGCCCTGTGTATTGCCACAGTCGCTGCCTGCTAGGAATCCCACAATGCTGCATGGCTGGCTTTTGCGTGGTACATTGTGGGGCAGTTGTTACACAAGTGGTACATCAGTCCCTTCCCGCTCCCCTGTTATGAAAAATGCAAATTAAGAAATAAGCACAATTGTAAAATGTTGGTTTCCAAGTTAATTTTTTTAAATCAAATGTGCATTACGCCTACAGCATCCTGTGACCTAATCTTCGATTAAAAAAAAAAAGGAAGAACAACAGCAACAATCCGGGAGAAAGGGATTTTCATGACTTAGTATCTTGTGAGAAGGCAACCTCAGACTCTTTTGTTCTGTGGCTTATTTTGGAGATTTCAGAGGGGAACCTTCTCTCCCATTTCTGTTCTGCCCCCAAGTTCTGGCCAAATTCCCATAGGACATGGACATGCTGCTGCTGAATTTTAGCAGCTCCCACTAAAACAGCAGCAGAGAGGGCATTGCTGCCGGTTTCTGCTTTGGAGAGTTTGTAGCTAGATCCAGGTCGACTCTGCTAATCTTTGGTCCATTCCTGCCTTCCAACATCTCTGATGGAAAGTCTCCTTCTCACTTTCAGGAGCCTGAGAGGTGAAGTCTCCACCTGTTATCCCTCCCTTACATTAAACTTGAGGTTACCCACCTACCTGTGGGCTTTCACCCAGAGGAGACAGGGCCCATGCTGATAAAGGGCAAGGCAAAATGGCCACCACATCCCTTTCTGACATAACCCCACCCCTTAGTGTCATGATGCTCCAGAGGGGTAGGGCATGTCAGAAGGGGAGCAGGAAAGTATATATGACCCACTACCTTTCTCAGATGGCTGCCCCTGCCAGAACGAAGTCCCGAATCTAGGATACTGGGGCACCCCTAGCTGATCCAGAGAAATCGGGGATTCTGTCAGATTCCCGAGACTCTGGTCAAATTTCAAAACCTGGAGTCTCCAGGTGAAGCCCAGAGAGGTGGCAATCCCAGTTACACCAGAGGAATTGACCTATTATAATCAAGTTAGAGATGAAGTGACAAAACGTTTTAAAAGGCAGGGTTCAGGACAGGTTCAAGTAGGACTCAGATACAGATAGGTTTAGGAATGAGCCATATAGAGGCATGTGGATACTATCCACTGGATAGTGTGCTATCCCTCGCCCAGCACCCTGAGAGCACAGGGAAGGGGATGGGAGAGCGGGAGGGATAATTGGCAGAGTCTAGAAGGATCTCAGCTACAATCATGAGAGCGGTTTAGAATGCAAGCATTGGTATTATTATTATTTATTATTAACAAGCATTTTAATAGCGCCAGCAGTGTACCTGACGTTTTACAAAGTAATTGAATAGACACGGTCCATGCCCTAGGGCTTACAATCTGAGAGATGGGGGAGGGCGGGGAGACAAAGGAAGGGGAACAGAGGGAGAGACAAGGAGTGAACATTCACAAGGATTCAAGGTCCCAGGTGCACGCGCTTGGCTTAGTTACATCAAGAATGATGACTGGTAGAAATTAAAAAGAAACAAGCAGAGCACTTTTGGGGAATTATTTGGGTGGGAAAATTTGTATGAGGGTGTTAGGAAATCCCACTGAAGACCGTTAATTTATAACCACCCTGTGTCTCAGATTGTAAGCCCTAGGGGCAGGGACCGTGTCTATTTTATTACTTTGTAAAGTGCCAGCTACACTGCTGGCGCTATATAAATGTTTGTTAATAATAATAATAATAATAATAATAACCACTCTGCAGCTGTTGCTATACTGAGGAGGAGTTTTAGATTCTTTGGTCTAAAATCCGATAGTGCCAGGATGCAATCTTCAAACCAATGGGACTACTCTGGAGTAGGTAGTTGAAGCAGTGCACCATACTCTTAGCATTTTTGCACAAATATTGTACTCTGGTCCTGTTGAGAGAAATCTCCAGCACTGCTACATCCTGGTAGCTGGGAGCCCATTACCTCTCATTGTAATTAATTTCTGGAGCTCATACTGGTGCTTTATTTACACATATGTATATTACTAAGGTTGCCACTTCTATGGGCACCTCTCTGGGGGATGCCCCAGTTTGTCTGGGTCAGCCGGGGTGCCCTTGAAGATTCTTGGGGCAGCCATGTTGGGAAGGGGTGGGCACATGGATTTCCCCACCCCCTTTCTGACATAGCCTCGCCCTATAGAGCATCATGACATCATATTACAGCAGAATAGGATGTGACAGCCCCTTTAACCCACCGATGGCAATAAGGCCCCACCCCTCCACCCCCAGAGGAAAGTCCAGGGTGAAGCCCTATATGTTACTTGCAACTATTGTTTTACTCATATTTGAATGTATAGTTTTACGGAGGGGGGGGAGGGGGGACTGAGCTAGGTCTCATCATGACTAATTGTATGGACCCAATTTCTCTGGTCCTGTCGGGTCTAATTGCACTTCTTGATCATCTTCCTTCCAAAACAACTAGTAGCAATAGAGACAGATGAGAAATAGTTTGAGATATAAAAGGGTTTTGCCTAAAGTTGGTTTAAAACACAGCCATGTTTTCTGGCAAAAAAGGAAGGAGCTTGATTTGTTGGGGGATTTTTTTTCTCTCTCTTTTTGAACTCCTAGAATCTTTCAGAAAAAGAACAGCTTCCTGTTTGTCTCCCGAAAATGCGCCTTCAGTACATCAGTCTAATCATCATGAATAATGAATCCCTTGGTACTGCTCGCCTGGCATTAGCATTGACATCAGTGATTAATGCCAGTTAATAATGGATCCAGCAGCTAAGACATTTAAAGAAGAAGAGGGCTAGTGAGTCCACTAGTAAATTAAAATGAATGCTTGAAAGACTCCTTTACTGGGACATTATTTATTTTATTTTATTTTTGTACTAGAATCTGACAAGCTCCAGGTTTGTTAATTTACTGGTTAGTGAGGAATTAGGAATCAGTATTTCTGGATTTGACACTGATCCTCTAGGTGAGCTTGTGTAAGTCAGTTAACCTACTCTCTGTGCCTCAATTTCCTCACTGTGAAATGGTGGATAAAAACACTTGCCTATGGGACCAAATGAGCCAATGTCTGGAAAGTGGTGTGAGATGTGTGGACAAAGAGCATTAGACACATGCATTGCGATATTATTAGGACACTTCCTAGATTAAGGTGTGTGAGGCAGGCACTGTCTCTTCCTAGGAGTTTATACCGTGCATAGTACAATGGGATTCTGATTCTCACTAAGGTCTTGATCTTACAGCAGTTTGCAGCCCACAATTCCACTGGGCGTGAAGTGTCCCCTGGCTGCTTACACAGTTCTGCATAGATCAGAGGTGGGGAATCTCCAACCCAAGGGCCAAATCTGGCCCATGGTTGTTTCATATTTGGACCCTTCCCAATTCCTGGATCTGGCCCATGCATCCAGTTCCTATGCTCAAGCATATGGAAATGGTGAGCTCAGAGGAAGGGAGTCAGGGCTGGCCTTAAAATTTGCAGGACCAGGGCAAAGATAAAAAAATGCCCCTTGTAACTCCCCCCCCCCCCCCCCCCCCCCTCGGTCCTGTCTCCTAAGGATCAGCCTCCATGAGGACCTAGAAGTGGTCATGTTTGGGGCCCCATATGACACCCTGGACAAAATGGGGACCACTGTGGCACCCCCTGAAGTAGAAAAAATAGTAGGGCCTGGGGCAGTCACCCCAGGTTGCGTTGTGGTAAGGCCAGTACTGAAGGCAGGCACTCAAGAATAGGAGACGGGCCTATGGCATAGACCCATTGTCTGGATCCTCCCCTTCTTTTCTCCATCCTGAGCACAGCCCTTAAGTACCTCCACTCCCAATGCTTTTCTGGCCCATGAAGTAGCCCACAGGAGGGAAATGATTCCCCTCTGCTCCTCTGGTGTAGAATGATGCTGGACCCGGAGTCTACAGAATGCAAAGTTCTATTCACCTGCCCTGGGCAGGTTTACTGATGAACAGAACGGGACAGGCTGGAAATCTCGGATCATGAGTTGGCAGATACCAAGAACCATGCCCTGGCTCTCTCCCCCCATATTTCTTCCATCCCATGAATATTAGCTTGCAGCTGAGTATGCATGGACACGCCCATCCGTAGTGCAGTTGTGTGCACGGCCATCTGCATCTAACACTGCTGTGATTATCCTATCTAGGACATCCCAACAATTTGCTCAGCAGTGTTGCAGTTCTGTTTTGCCGAGTACGTACTAGCACCTGTGCTTAGAGTGCCTCTACGGTCACTAGACACAATGACTAGACACGGTCACTAGACACGGTCACTCCACAAAGCTCCATTTTAGCAGATTCATTGTAAAGAAACCAAACCCCTCTCTAACAGCCCAGGGCCAGCTGGCCACAGCCAGTCTGGTTGCTAGAGTTTGCTATTATTCATGATTTTGTTCTTCAGTGTTATGTAACATGTTTATGTAAGGGGTGATTGGTTAGAGCATATTGGTAAGAGCCCACTGCTACTTGGGGATTAATTTGTGCCAGCCAGTGCTTGCTCAGGACTCTGCCCCAACACCACTTCCATCCAGACCTTGTCACTGCTGCTGCTCTGCAAGACCCCATCCCTAGCTGGATGCAAAAGCACCAGCCTCAGACCCTGTCTCTCCTCTGCTCAGGCTGGGGCTGCTGTGGACAGACCAGGAGGAGGCTGCTACTGGCACGCATCCGCTCTTTAGCAGGGAGAGTGGCTTGCCACCAAGTGGCTGAGCAGTGGTGGTAGCAGCAGCCTCCAGCCCTGGCCCCCAACATGCTTAAACTGGTCCTCAGCAAGAGCTGAGAAAGAAGGGGTGGGCACAGGGACTGGTGGGTAACCTCCTCTGAATCCCCCATACTTCTAGGGCAAAGGGTTGGGATTTGGGGGCAGGTTTTAGTCTTAAGAACATAAGTAGTTCCATTCTGGGTCAGACCAATGGTCCATCGAGCCCCAAACCTGTCTCCGACAGTGGCCAATCTTGGTCACTTGGAAGAAGTACCCAACAGGTCACAATGGGGACGATCCATTTCTTGTTCTTCACTATATATATATTACAAATTGCACATTGGTGCTACTGCTCAACAAATCACTAATTAGAATAATTCCATCCACGCAGTAAAAATAATTTCAGGGTCCAAACCAGTGCCACAAGCAACTATGATTTAAAAAAAATCTTTATTCATCCTGTCAATCTTTCATTTTGGTCACTTAAAATCGTCAGGCTTTGTGTGGTGACGTTTGTTTGTATAGCACAGCTTAGTGCCAGTTTATGTGCCTAGCACTGAACAGCCATAATTAGAGACAGGTGCCTTGCCCAAGGGGTTCCAATCTAGCTTGGACAAGGAAGAGAGTGATATTCATGAAGTTGCAGTTGCATGTGTGTTTGCTTAGTTACAGGTGGAGAAGGGGTCCCTGAATGAAAGGACAGTAGAAGGAGCATTAGTGAGCAGTCTGTGGGGGTGAGAAGCTAGGGAATGTCTGATGGGGGGGGAGTGCGGTTTTTCGGAGGGATTTGAATATTGGGAGGGTAGGAGGGAGCAGAGAATATGTGTTCAAGGAGGGAGTTCCAGGCACAGGGGACAGCATAGGAGAAGGGCGAAGGTGGAGAAGGGGGATCCTGGTGATATAAGGAGAAGCAACAGTAATCATGATGGTGAAGAGGTAGGGAAAAGTCAACAGGAGAAAGGTAAGGTTTTAGGAGGGATTTGAGGAGAGGGAGCAGAGTGCATGTGTTCAAGGGGGTGTTGCAGGCATAGAGGACAGCCTGGGACAAGGGGTGAAGACAGGGAGTAGGGGTGTGCAATTAGATTTTGTTGTTATAATAATGAAAATGACATTTTTTTATTTTCTTTTTTGTTGTTGCAATAACTAAAATAACAATAATTTAAAAAACAAATTTTTGGTTTTGAAATAATGGGAAAACACTGGAAAATGTATTTCTGGCTATAACGTTTTTGTTTCCTATTCAATTCTTATGAAACTTGGTGACATTGTACCCCCAATGGAGGGCACTATGTTTACCACATTTCGAAATGATTGGAAAATGGGAACTGATGTTAGAAGCAATTGAATGTTGTGATTTTAAGAAAAGCTCCATACACATTCCTGGCTACAACTTCTTTATCTTCTGTTCAATTTGCATGAAACCTGGGAATATTATATCCTTCCCCAAGACTACCAAATTTCAGAAAGATTGGATAAAGGGTCCTGATGTTATAAGCCATTAACTTGAAAATGCTTTTCTGGCTGTAACATGTTTCTATTCCATCCTGTTTACAAGACATTTGGCAGGAATGTATCCCACAGCTTTCCTGTCATCTCTGCGAAACTACAGGACAATTTGATAAAGAGCCCCAATTTTATAGGCAATTGAAGTTGTCCCCGTGAAGACCATTATTCAGATAAATAGCAGCACATGCAGTGCCAACCAGAGGCAGGCACATGGCATGGCATGCGGAAGGAGGGCTGTAGGAGGGAGAATGGGGAGCAACCCAACAGACTGACAAATACACTCACTGGCCTACTGCATGCTTCTAGCTTTACAGGACCAATTGGTGGTTGTTTTGAGGCTGGCATAGGGGGTGGCCCTGAGGCAGACATAGAAGGGACATAACTGCGACTTTGGGGATAGCATCCCAGCAATCAGGAGACATGGTTTACACATCCAGGCTGGCCAATTATGACAATTGCATCCTGCAGTACTGTGACACAGGATATCAGAGAATCTCTGTTGGCTCTGGGCTCTTTCCTAAACAGATGCTTCCAACTTCCCAGTAACAAGTGGGGGAGAGAAGTTGAGATAGTCACAGCACAGAATGAGGCTATTTGACATTTATGCTGGCCAGTTGGCACCACAAACATATCTTATACCACAGTGATACGTAAGAGAATCCCTGCATAGGCTCATTCTCTGCATATGCTGTGCAGGCTTATAAAATTGGGACCCTTTATTACATCTAAATGATATTTGGCAGAGATAATCCTGAAGGTGTACAATACCGCCCTGACAAATTTCATGTACATGGGTTGGACTATAAAGATGTTACAGTCAGACATACATTTATCCAATCCTTCTGAAAGTTGGCATAGATAGTAAACATGGGGAGGGGTATAAACTTGCCACGTTTCTTCCACATTAGATGGAAGACAAAGAAGTTACAGCCGTGAATGTATATTCAGATTTTTGCAAAATAACAATTCAACTGCTCATAAAATCAGATTCCTTTATCCAATCTTTCTGAAATTTGGTACACTTAATGTCTTCCATTAGAGGTACAATCCTTCCATGTTTTATCTAAATAATGAAAAACAAAAAAGTTACAGCCAAAAATGTGTTTTCCATTGAAACCAATGGAAATTGAAAACGAAAGCAAAAACGAATGAAATGTTGATATTTTTAGGAAAACAAAAATGAAAGATTTAAATAACGAAAAACAAAAACAAAAAATGACATGGGTCCCTAGTGCACACCTCTATTAGGGAAAAAGAAGACTCTCAGTTGAGTGAGGGTGGTGGTAGAGGAGAAGTGAAATTCCTGGGTGGGAAATGTGGACAGAAAAATTAGGGAGGAGCAAGGCTGTGAAACTGAAAAGCCTTGAAGGTGAGGAGAAGGAGTTTATGCTGGAGGGAGAGGGAGAGGAAGTGGTTGAACATGATCAAAGCAGTAGGTGAGATTGATTGGCTTGGCAGTGGAGAGTTGAACAAAAGCGAGAGTGTCAAGGTAAGAGCAAGGGGAGCCCAGTAAGAAGAAGGTTGCAGTAGTGAAGGCGAGAGATGACTAAAGAATGGACAACGCTTTTAGCACTGTGAGCAGTAAGGAAGGGTGGATTTTAGCAATGTTAAGCAAGGGGAAGTGACATGCTTTAGCAACAGAGTGAAAATTAGGTGTAAAGGAGAGGAAGGAGTCAAAGATGGATCTCGGGCTACATGCCTGGGCAATATAAGAAGTGTCATACTGGGTCAGACCAATGGTCCATTGAGCCCAGCCTCCTGTTTTCGATCCTCGTCGCCCTCGGTTGCTTTTGAGAAGTACCCAACAGGTCATAATGGAATGACCCATTCCCTGCTGTTCTCTCTCAGCTCCCAACAGTTGGGGGCTGTGTCCCTATACTTGACTAATAGCCATTTATGGACCTATCTTCCGAGAACTTATCCAATCCTCTAAACCCAGCTATCGTAGTGGCCTTTGCAACATCCTTTGGCAATAAGTTCCACAAGTTCAATTGTACGTTGAGTGGGAAAGTACTTTTTTTGTTCGTTCTAAATCTGCTGCCAGTTAGTTTCATGGAGTGCCCCCTAGTTCTAATATAATGTGAGAGTGTATATAGCAGCTCCTTATTTACTTGCTCTGCACCACTCAGGATTTTATAAACATATAGCAAAGTTCCCAATCCGAAGAGCCACACATCAAGATATTTATGTGGGCAAGAGCCACCATCGAACGTCACTCTAGCCCCCCACATGGACACGTGTACACTCACTCTCTCACACACACACATGCACATGCACAGTCTCACACACTGTCTCACAGACTCCCTCACACACAGTTACTGCCCAAGGCTGCTGCCTTTGCCTGCTGCTGCTTTTGGCTGCCCCTATTTCCGCTTACCCCTCACCCACTGCCCACCTCTCCCACTGCTTCACACCTGCTGACACGTTCTGCTTCTACTTCCACCACCCACTGGCACGGGTTGCTTAGTGCTGGGCATTCATCTTTCCTGCCTCCTCCATGCATCTGCAGGCACCACCTGGCACTGTTGCCACTGCTGCTAGCGCCAAGTGCTGCCCCTTCCAGCTTGCCGAGGAGAAAGGAGAGGCAAGCACCTAGTGCTAGGCAGCACATGTGAAGGAGGTGGAACAGAGGGAGCCAGGCAGACACCCTGACTCCAGGCAGCTGCTGCTTCCAAGAGCTGCAGCGAAGGTGCTGGAAAACCGCACATGGGTCCCATTTGCCCACCTCTGGTCTATAAATCAGTCCTCTCTTTTCCAAGATGAAGAGTCCTAACCTATTGAGCTGCTCCTTGTTCAGAAACCATTACATATTCTTGATCATTTTTGTTGCTCTTCTCTGAACCTTTTCTAGTTCCACTAAGTCTTTTTTGAGATGGGGCAACCAGAACTGCACACAATATTCAAGGGGCAGTTGCAGCATAGATTTATATAGGGGCATTGTATTTTCTGTTTTGTTCCCTGTCCATTTTCAAATAATTCCTGACATTCTGTTTGCCTTTTTGACCACTGCCACACACTGAGCTGAGGTTTACAATGAATCATCCAGAATGATCCAAGATCCTTTCCCTGAGTGGCAACCCCTAATTTAAAACCCAGCATTCTGTATGTATACGTTGGGTTATTTTCCCTATCTGCATCTCTTTGCATTTGTCAACACTGAATTTCATCCATCTGGTTGCCCAGTCACCCAATTTTGCAAGATCCTCCTGTAATTCTGCACAGTCCACCCTGCTCTTAATTATCATGAATAACTTTGTGTCATCTGCAAATTTGATCACCTCATTCTCTACTCCCTTTCCCAGATCATTAATGTGTTTAAGAAGCGGGTGCAAGTTGGTGATTTCTCTCAGCTGGGTCTTTTATTCACCAAAGAGACGTAATAATAATTCCCATGAGATGAAATTTGTATTTTTCAAATGCTGACACGTTTAAAAGTACATCTTAATTTTCTCTGTGGGGAAAAACGAAGCACATTTGACAGTGCTTGTCCCTAGCCACCCTGCTAATCCACTGCTCCCATGGCGTGACCCCAGTGCATGCTGTGCCCCGCATTACACCTGAGGTCACCTCCCCATCTCTTAAGGAGATGACTCAACATTTAAACTTATGCCTATTTAACCTATAATAGCATACTGGACCCCTGCCACAAAGGAGTGATTGTAAAATACACTCCGATTTATTTGCTAAAAAAGATGGGTTATGAGTATGAATGCCACACATTCAAATGCACAAAACCAAAGAATTGCATCTACCTATTCAGCAGGCACTGCATACTGTGATAGTTCATTATTGTACATGGTTTCTAACCATGAATTAGTGATTTGGGGATCCGTAGGCAATTTAAAACAGGACATTAGAATTCTGGATTTTGCAATGCTTAATAGGCAACTTAGGGGACTTAAAATGAGCAGGTTTTAATTCTCCGCTCTGCCACAGACTTTGTGTGACCTCAAATGTAATCTTTCTGTGCTTAGGTGTCCATATAGTGCCTAGCGCAAGGAGACTTCAATCTCAGTTGTGGCCCCATGAGTTTTGCTGCAGTATAAATAAATAATAGGCATATAATAATTATTCCTCTTGAATACTTTTCAGAATTGTTTCTCTACTGTGACATTTAGTTTCTTCTTGTAAATGGATTTCTCTAGGGACTTTATTTGCCTTCAGGTGGAACAAGACGACAACATTATTTTTCTTCCGTATTTACTCCAAGTGGGCACAGCTGCT
The DNA here is from genome assembly GCA_003113815.1 of Sphenodon punctatus. NCBI lineage: Eukaryota > Metazoa > Chordata > Lepidosauria > Sphenodontia > Sphenodontidae > Sphenodon > Sphenodon punctatus. The sequence goes on along the minus strand of QEPC01004381.1, from coordinate 6,448,792 downwards.
GATTACAGCTAGGGCTTTTTTTGTTTTGGGTTTTTTTTTAAAAAAAGGGTTGGGTGGGGGGGTGTTTAGCCACTCTCATGATCAGTCATTCAATTTGCTCTAAATTCCAGTGGGAGTCACGATCAGCTCACATACTCAGGGCCAGCCTTACCGTGGGGCGGCTAGGGGCAGCCGCCCAGGACCCTTCACTTGGGGGGGCCCTGCGGGTTTGGGTTTGATAACTTTGATTTATTATTATTATTATTATTATTATTATTAATTGGGTCGAGCGGGGGGACAGCAGGAGTGACGGAGAGGCAGAGGCCCTGCCTCTCCCCCCCTCCATGCCCCACCCCCCCTCCACTGCCTGGCAGTCTCGGCCAGGAAAATTAGGGGGAGAGAGGCAGAGGCACCGCTTCTCCCACATTTCCCCTGGTCCCCTTTCCAGCGGAAGTGAGGGAGAAGAAGGCAGAGGCCCCACCTCTCCCTCATGCCACTAGCCCCCTCCACTGCCTGTCTGGCTGTTTTGCACAGGGAAAATGAGGGAGAGGCGGAGCCTCTGCCTCTCTCTCCCTCTTTTCCCCTGACCGAGAGACTGTGCCAGGCAGTGGGGGGTGAGCCCGGTGCAGGGCCCAGACCGAAGGCAGCGATGATGACAGCAGTGGCACTGGCAGCAGATCAGGTAAGTGATCCGGTCAGAATCCGAATGTCTGCTCAGGCTTGCCCCTCTGCCCATCCTCGAGCCCAGCCCAGGCCTGGGTAGCGCGCCGCCCCCAGGCCGGGGAGCACCGCCTGAGCCGGGGAGCGCCCCTAGGCCCGCCTTTGCTGCTGGCGGAAGGTATGGGGCCCCACGTTTCTGCCCTGCTTAGGGTAAGGCCGGCCCTGCATATACTAAGTGCTAGATCCTGCCCCTCTCCACCCTCTCCTTCATACCACTCCTGCAGAGAGTGGGATGGAGAACTTTCCTGTGATTGTAGCCAAAGAGTGTCTGAATGTGGGGAGAAATCCCTCATGGTACTGAACTGTCAGAAGGGAAGGGCTGGCTGTTGAATGCATAATGTTCTGGTGGATCGTCGGATAGCATGGTGGCTCTATAGAGCTGCTCCAACTGGAGGAATCCTTATTCCCATTAACATTAGTAGAAGCAGAATTAAGCTAGTGCTGAGTCCTTTTAAAAACTCCCACCTCATTCTGTAAACCAGGGGTGAGGAACCTCAGGCCCAGAGGTCAAATGCATCCTGTGGCTAGTTCTTATTTGGCCCTTTCCAGTTCCCAGATATAACCTCTGGATCCAGTTCCTCCCCTGAAGCACTGAAAGACTGATCTCAGGTGAAGGGAGTACAAATAAGGGAATCCAATCCACACAAGGATTAGGGACAGATCCATGGCACAGATCCATGATCTGGACTCTCCTGTTCTTGAGCACATCTTTTAAGCACCCCCAACTTCTATGCGGTGCTTGCACTAATTTTCAAAGTTGCCCTTGGGTGGGAGAAGGTTTCCACTTCTGTTCTAAACCCATGCAGTTCTTACACCCTCAAGCAGTAAACCTTGGCCCCCACAAGCTGCATTCCTGTCATAGCAGTGTGTCTGTGTCTGTGTCTGTGTTAGTGCTCAAATAGCAGAGTTTGTATTTATGGATATTTGCATGTTTGGACAGCTATCCGAATAATATCCACAACCAAAATGGATATTTGCTTATCTGTTTTTTGGTTATTCGGTTGTTCAGATACTCGGTTTCTTCATTTTGGCTACTGTGCGAGCACAAAGTGTTTCTAATAGTACCAAGGGAAACAAATGACTGAATAGCCTCAAAAAAATGAATAACTGACCTGAAATACCAAAACCAGATATCTGAAAATGAACTAGATATTACTATTTGTTTTGGCAGATACAGTTCAAATCAGGTAAATGATTAGATACTGTATTTGCTGTGGATATTCATTCAGCTCATGTGCAAATGTGTGTGTGAAAGAGACACAGAGAGATGTGGGAAGCTGCCTATTAGGGAGTGGAAGCCACAATCCAGAGACTACTTCCAAACTTCCAAATCCTACTTATTAATTATTATTATTATTATTAGCAAGCATTTATATAGCGTGAGCAGTGTAACTGGTGCTTTACAAAGTAATGGAATTAGACACAGTCCCTGCCCTAGGGCTTACAATCTGAGACACAGGGGTTGGGGGGGGGAGACGGATGAAGGAAAGGGAATGGAGGGAGAGACAAGGGGTGTAACATTCACAAAGATGCGAGGTCTGAGGTGCATGTGCTTGGCTGGGTTACATCGAGAATGATGGCTGGCTGGTCCGTGTGGTGAGGATACGAGTACACAGTGAGGTCTGTGTAACAGATTGTACTGGATGGAGGGTATCCGCAGGAGTTAGGTGAGGAGAGCGAGGAGTCTGGGAGGGCAGAGTAGAAGAGGTGGGTCTTGAGGAGGGATTTGAAGATACGAAGGGAGGGGGCAAGGTGGATGTGGGCAGGGAGGGAGTTCCAGGCATGGGGGGCAGCTAGGGAGAAGGGACGAAGGCAGTTAGGGGAGCATGGGAAGGCAAGAGAGGGGACAGAGGAGGAGCAGAGTTCATGGACTGGAGTACAGAGGGAAATGAGTGCAGAGAGGTAGGGGGGAGCAAGGTTGTGAAGAGCTTTATAGGTGAAGATTAGGAGCTTGTGCAGGATTCATTCAGGAAGGGGGAGCCAATGAAGAGAGGAGAGGAGGGGTTACAGGTGGTTGAAGTGATGGGCGAGATGGATGACCCTGGCAGCAGAGTTTTGGACAGAGATAAGGGGAGAAAGGGGAGAGCGGAGGAGGCCAGTGAGAAGGAGGTTACAGTAATCAAGGCACGAGATGACCAGGGCATGAACAAAGGTTTTGACAGAGGAGACAGAGAGAAAAGGGCATAATCTTAGCAATGTTATGGAGGGAGAAGTGACAGGATTTGGCAACAGAGTCAATGTAGGGTTTAAAAGAAAGGGGTGAGTCAAAGATGAAGCCTAAGCTATGGGCTTGGGGGATGGGAAGGAGGGACCCCCATCGATAAGGATTGACCGGGAGGAGGGAGAGGAAGGATGGGTGGGGGGGAAGATAAGAAGTTCAGTTTTAGTCATGTTGAGTTTGAGCTGACGTTGAGACATCCAGGTAGAGATATCAGAGAGACAGCTGGTGGTGAGCTTGAACAGATGGAGAGAGAGAGGGAGTAGAGAGAGAGAGTTGACTGCCATCATCGTAGAGGTGATATTGGAATCCATGAGAGGCAATGTGTTTGCCTAGGGACAGGGTGTAGATAGAGAAGAGGAGACGACCAAGGACAGAGTATTGAGAACACCAACTGAGAGGGGAAAGGAGGAGGAGGTGGAGTTGGCAAGAAACACCTTGAAGGTGCGGTCAGAGGTAGGAGAACCAGACAAGGACGGAGCCACAGAAGCCAAGGTAGTGAAGTGAGTCCAGCAAGAGTGAGTGGTCAAAGGCAGGAGAGAGGTCAATGAGGACAAGAATGGAGTAGAGGCTTTAGATTTAGCCGCAAGAAAATCATTTTTGATTTTAGCAAGAGCAGTTTCAATAGAGTGAAGGGGGCGGAAGCCAGATTGGAGGGGGTCAAGGGAGGAGTTGGCAGAGAGGAAGTCAAAGCAGTGAGAGTAGACAACACGTTCAAGAAGGTTGGAAGCAAAAGGAAGGAGTGAGACAGGATGGTAGCTAGAAGGGTCAGAGGGGTCAAGAGTGGACTTCTTGAGGCTAGGAGAGACAGTGGCGTGCTTGAAGGCGGAGGGGAAGGAGCCAGTAGAGAGGGAGAAGTTGATGATGTGCAGGAGGGAAGGGGCGACAGTGGAAGCAATGGAGTCAGGAGGCGGGAGGAGAGGGGGTCAAGGGGGCAAGTGGAAGGGTTTGCGGAGGACAGCAGGGAGATTTCCTCGAGGGAAGGAGGACGGGAGGAGGGAGAGGGGAAGGAGCAGGAAGAGGAGAGGAGCGGGAAGCGATGTTGAGGTGGATCTTGTCTGTAGTGAAGCCTACCTTGACTTGACGATGTTGACCACAGTGGGATTGCTGATCCAGGCAGACCATCAAATAGCCACCAGGTTATATTTTCCTGCCACTTTCTACCACCACTGGTGTTGGCTGAATCTGAACTAGCAACCAGGACTACGGACAACTTTGCAAACGAATGCAACATTGAAATTATAATCCTACAATTAATTATAGGGTGGGAGTTTTTATTGTATGTATTTTACTATTTTATGGATTGTAAGCCACCCTGACCCTCAACTAGAAGGTCTAGCTGAATAAATTTGAATAAATAAATAAAACAAATATTTTAGCCATGACTTGGCTGGGTTGCTGCTACCTCTCAACTGCCATTCTCCATCTGTAATATGTGAATAATGACCTACCTCACAGGGTTGTTGTGAGGGTGAACTAGGTAAGCATTTTAAAATACTTTGAACATTGAAATCACTATATAAATAATAAGAATAATGTATTGGTGTACATGTTATAATAGATATATTGCATAAACAGGATACACACTGTACTGGAAATATAAACTTTAGCTCTGATTTTCCATCAGTACCTACGCAAACATCCCATTATAATTAATCATAGTTTAGAGAACATGCTGATGGAATCACTGGAAGTCATACCATACTATATGTTTCTACTAGTCCAGCTATTTGAAATGGATGATATTTATTAGTTGATATATGTCCCTTGCATCCTTGGCTGCTTCTTAGCAGATGTGATTTTAATTAGGCTTTTGACTGTTAACATGTCTTTTATTAGGACAGCTCTCAACTTTTGTTAGGGTTGACCTTTTTATAATCTAAATATTTCTTCTCAAACCTACATTCAAGGAAGCTACAATCACAGTTCCTAAAATAGTATTTCGTTTATGTGCTTCGGTAGGGATCAAAGCATTAACTGCATTGATCAACTAGTTGTTTAGACTAACTCATTTATGCACTGATCACAGATTAGAGACTCTAAAAATTAAAATTTAAAAAATATTATTACATATATTTTTGAAAAAGTGAAATTTTAATTAAAAGACATTTTAAAAAAAAAATAGCTAAGCAGCAAGCAAAAAAGCCCAATTGGTTTGTACAATATTGCATCAGAGTTTTATAGTATTTTAGTGCCTAGATGTTCAATTGGTCAGTTAATAGGTGTAAAGACAGTTAATCAATTGAAAATTCTAATTAAGAACGTAAGAACATAAATTGTGCCATACTGGGTCAGACCAGTATTTCATCAAGCCCAGCACCTGCCAATTTCTGTCGCCAGTTGACTGACAGCTCTACTTCTAAGCTATAACCATGGACATTATAAGTCTGCATTAAATAGGGTTGCATCCAAGTGACAAGATTTGACTTTGGATCCAGATTTTGAACATCATGTAGTCTGTTGGCTCTGGGATTTTTATGAACCTATTATCAGAATGTAGAAAGTTAGGTCAGATGGATGGATAGATACTAATGAAACAATGACCGAACGAAGATGAAACGTTCTTCCCATACCTTATCATTCACACAGTTTTGGTTTGGAAATATTAACAGAACCCCAATATATACAAAAAAGTGTGCACAAGTGTGACGTCTCTAAGTCCTTGTTCATATTTCGGGCACCTCAAAGTGTGTGTGTTTAGATTAGCTCTCCCTTTCTGAATATGTAAACGGTAACAGAAAAGCATGCTGTTAGAACCAAATCCCTAGAATAATAAGCAGTAGCGACTCGGGAAGAAACCCAATAATTGATTGTCAGCCTGTTCTATTCTGTGTTGAGTTTATCCTCTGCCCTTTCAAAAAGGTTCAGGGCAGCAATTGAAAATAATATAACCAATATAATGACACTAATAGGAAGATTTAAGTTACATATATTACCTCTACCCAAACCAGCCCCTGTTGCACCCACCCACTCCCAGTCCCCTTCTCCCCTCATGCTCATATGCTTCTGCCCACTGAGGGATCATGGCAATATCAGCCAATGGACCCTCCTAGAGACCATACCAGGCCCCGTAGATGACTGGAATGATGGTGTGTGACAAAAGTTGTACAGTATCCAACTCATTGCCGGCTGGGGGTGGGGGACCAGGGAAGCAACCTTCATTTCTATATTGCCCATCTCTAAAAAGCATGAAGTTAATCTGGAATTTGGACAGAGGTCCATCTTCCTTGCGTTTTTATGTACATCAAAGCTCTAGCTTTATGGTCTATTGGCACCTTTGCTGTTCCCACAGTGAGATGCCCTTATTTCGGCTCAAAGATGATGAAAATGAATACATTTCTGGCCATTATCCATCAAGGGAAGAATGTATCCATTATTGTGGAGGGTCAATTTATGATAGTGTTGCTGCGGAAAACCTCATCTGATAAAACATTTTTGGGATGAGTCGGCTCTTGGAGTCTGGGTAATTCAGTTCGCCTAATGAATGAGGCTGCAGGTGGTGATTAAAGGACAGCTGGGCTTTCTACGGCAGCCCTCGGCCTAAGCTAAGAGGGAGGAGAGTTTAACAGGACTTGAAAGGGAGGTGCAATTCAGCACAGCTTCTGTGGGGAAAAGACAGACTTCCAATCCCGCTGTGCTTATTTAGCCTAGCAATTACAGGGTGATAACTAGGAATCTCTTCATGGGCTGTAGGAGTCTGTGTGCTAATGACACAGCATGATACCTTCCAGGAAAGAGTTTTCATGTGAGAGATTTGGCACTGGCAGGAACCTGTAACAAGCGTGTGAAATTATTTCAGCATTACAGCAACAGACTGAACCTGGACGCCTTTTAGGCCAAAATGGTTTCCTTGCTGATGCAGCCATTTTAAACCTGGTGGAGCTTGGGGATAAGTGAGTGGGGCCTGAGTGGGTGGAGCTTGTATTTACCACTTTTCTTCTTCCAAACTGACCTGTAATATGTTTTGGTTTTGGCTGTTTTCAGGCATCCACAAATAGCTGCTGATAGCACCTTGATTGACTTGGGTCAAGGGGTTCCCTGGGATGTTGTAATGTCTGGCTTGCTCTGCCGTATTTTCTCAGTGAAACAGCACTGAAAAATTCCCTGGATTCTATCAGGGTCCAGGCTTGAACGTGACCTTGGTAGGTAGGGAAGTTTCCCCAGCGTCATATGGCAGCTGGGCTTGATATAACATTCCCCCTTTATGCCTAGTGCCTTGCCTTGCTTGACTCCTCCCCCCTGGATTCCTCATTGGCTCCCAGCAGGATAAAAGGCCTGATGGGAGCAGTTGCAAGCTGTAGGACATCAGCTCTTGTCTGTGATCCTGTCTACCTACTGTCTGTCTTCTAGCCTCTTGGTCTACATCTCTTCGGCCTATTCCTTGTCTAGTCGACACCGGGTTGGATGCAGTAGATGAGGAGCGTGAGGTTATGGAGGCACCATCTGGTCGATCTTTCTAGGAGGATTTTCAGGAAGTGACGCCGGCCGATGTGGTGGATGTCTTGGGGTCTGTTCAAGCCACAAGTTGTGAATTAGATCCATGCCCATCCTGGTTGGTAAAAGCTTCCAGGGAGACATTGGGGTCGTTTCTGGCAAGGGTGGTTAGGTTAACACATCCCTTCGTCAGGGGAGGTTGTCACTCAGTCTCAAGGAGGCTGTGGTGCTCCCCCTGCTGAAGAAGCCTTCACTGGATGTGGACGCACTCGCCAGTTACCGTCCTGTCTCTAATTTTCCCTTTTTAGGGAAGGTTATTGAACAGGCAGTGGCTCTGCAGCTCCAGGTGCATCTGGACCATATCGGTTTCCTTGACCCTTTTCAATCGGTTCTGCCCTGACTATGGTACTGAGACAGCGATGGTGGCTTTGGTGGACGATCTCCGCCAGGAGATGGATGCAGGATGTTCTACATTCTTGATCCTGCTAGAT
>QEPC01004381.1:6394048-6438959 GCA_003113815.1 Sphenodon punctatus | reverse complement strand
GTGCACTTGAGACCTCGCATCTTCATGAATGTTAGACCCCTTGTCTCTCCCTCTGTTCCCCTTCCTAAGTCTCTCCCCCAGCTCCTGTCTCTCAGATTGTAAGCCCTAGGGGCAGGGACCCTGTCTATTTTATTACTTTGTAAAGTGCCAGGTACACTGCTGGCGCTATATAAATGTTTGTTAATAATAATAATAATAATTTAATCTGTGGATACATAGAAGCTATCTTGGTTACAGCAGTAGCTTGTAAATCCACCTTCACCCCAAGGTCTTTAACCTTAGCTTTGAGTTCCAAGTGACCAAGGGTATACGCTGTTTTTCATTAGCAGTTTCTTCCCTTGTCCTGTGTGTTGCTGTGGTCTTGCTCTGATGTAGGGATTTCCATCCCCCCTGTCTCTTTAAGGCCTATGTTCCCCGCTCTGCTAATCTGTCCCTGACTCTTGCCTTGCCCACATCTAGTTGTACGGCTCTAGCTTACACTTCTGCGTTGTGTCTGTGTTCTCTAGTTCCCTGTTGCTCCCCCAGCTCTGGTTCCTTAGTCCCTTGTCTCCAGTTCCCCGTTGCTCCCCTAGTTCCCTGTTGCTCCCCCAGCTCTGGTTCTCTAGTCCCTTGTTTCTGGGTCTCCGTTGCTCCCCTAGTTCTCCGTTGCTCCCCTAGCTCTGGTTCCTTAGTCCGTTACTCCCCTAGTTTCCCATTGCTCCCCTAGTTCCCTGTTTTGGTTCCCTAGTCCCTTGTCTCCGGTTCCCCATTGCTCCTCTCATTCCCTGTTGCTCCCCCAACTCTCATTCCCCAGCTCCCTGTCTCTGGTTCCTCAGCCCCTTGTCCCTTGACCTCAGTGATGAGCCATCAGCGTTCATAGGCTAGCTTGTCTGGTGCTCATGCTGAGTATTCAGTCTCCCGGAGATCAGAGAACGGCTGAGAGGTTTCCTTGTTTGATCCGTGGGACATCCCACCCCTATTCCCTTCAATCCATTCCCCTTCTACCTGCCCTTGTCTTCTCCCCTTTTCCTGGCCCCATGCCCCGGAGCCTGATAGCAAGCTCCGCCCGGTCTGTATCATAGCTCCCCTCAGTTCCTCTGACCACACTATTCCCTCCCATTGTAGCCCCTCCTGGGTGCCCCTTGCTGGCCATCGCACCCTTGCACCCCGTCCCCTGACAGATTCCTGAATGACTGTGTGCTATAGCAATTCAGATATGCTCATCCTCCCCATAGTGTTACCACTTGATGCCTCCCATGGCCTTCTTGTGTGTTTAAAAGGCCTCTGTGAACATTCATCTCTTATTTCTATTAGACATTTAAGCTTTGATTTTCCAAATTGGGTGCTTTTTCCTTTGGGCCATAAGGGTGCAGGAAAGCATGGGAGATCAGGTGGGCTGTCTGCCACATTTTAAATTGGGGGACCATCCCCTCCAAACATTTGGGAAATAAAACTTTAGAAGTCAGAGGATGGGGGCAGGGCCAAATCCTTTCCCTCCCCCACTTTTGCAGTCATTCTGGCTCCACAGCTTAAAGCAAATTCTGTCGTTAACAGTTGCAGAAGCTGACCCCGGCTATGCCAAACAAACATAATAGCGGTTTATTCTGCTTTGCTACTCGGGCTCTTTTGTTCTGCATTCATTTAAATTCAAATCAGAACTCGGGTTGAAAAGTCATTATGAAGGATGGAAACCTTTAGATGTTGATCTAAATACAAAATAGCAAGATTGTATTTAGGATGGGAGCACTTCTGTGCATATAGCACTGGGAACAGTGTGGGCACCTAACAAATGCTGATAAGGACAGCAACATTGTTTTGCAGGTAAACCTTTCACTTCTTGTGGCTGCAAGATGATGTTTTAGACTTTTGTGCTGCAAGCCTCCCCTTTAGAGCTCTGTCCTCCCGAGCAGGACAGGATCATTTTTCTCTCATGTCTTCTAGCGTAATTAAGAAAACACTGACCACCACGACTTGTGCTTTTTCTCACACACAGTCTGAGCCGGGGATGGAGAACCTCAGGCCTAGGGACCAAATGCAGCTCCTCAGCGAATTTTTATTTGGCCCCTTTGCAGTTCCTGGATCTGGGCCTTAGATCCAGTTCCTACCCCCAAGCACTGAAAGACCAAGCTCGGGATGAGGGAGCAGAGATGAAGGCATTGAATGCACACAAAGATTAGGGGATGATCCATGGCACAGATCCATGAACTGGAGCCTCCTCTTCCTGAGTGCACCGTGCCCTTTAGTGCCCTCATCCCCGACTTCCATGCATCACTTGGAGTTTGCACTAATTTTTAAAGTGTCCCCGGAAAGGAGAAAACTCCCATCTAAACAGAAAAGCCATACACGGAATGAATGGTGGAAAAACTCAAAATGAAAAAATCATTTACTTTTTTGTGGATGATGTAGGTGCCAACAGCACAAACCTAGCGACTCCCCTGTATTTTTGTGATGTGGGCACCTACATCACAGGGCTCACAGTCCACTCCTTAAGGACATCTCTGCATTGCCCCTACACCTATTTTACACCCCGCCTCCCATTAGTCAGTCGCTCGCAGCAGCGAGGGCATTTAGTGGCTGTTTTTACATGGACACTAACCTGTATTTAAAATCCCAGATACTTAATCCTGGGTTCCTGTTTACACAGACATTTACAACTCAGAATAATCATTAATCCGGCATCTCAGTGTTCATGGTTAATATGGATTTAGACTAACACGGATGACTGAAAAATTGTATGGTGTTTCGCTGCTGAATTCCATCACCTTCTTCTACTATGATTTTTGTTTCCCTATGCACCAGGTTTGGGGGAAGAGAAATCAAAATGCTGATTTCCTGGCCAGAGCCCCAGAAAGCGCTGACAACCATAGACCTATTCCTGGGTAGAGAGGATGTTTGCTCTATCTGCTAATCTCTATGCTAAATTTGGATTTACAGTTTACATGGATGTTAACCCAGGTTTATTTGATCCCGGCTTAAATAAATCCTTGAAAATAAGGATTAAATACACCTAGGTTCAACCTTAACCCAGATAATTTAAACTAGGATTAGGTGTTTACACAGACATTTAAACGTGGGTTGAGAGACGTTATTACTGATTTAGCGGCCGTGACTAAGGAGCAGCACAGAGATTAAACCCCTAGTCCCTAGCCCTCAGATGACTGAAAAATGTACTCTAGTATTGGGTAGGGGTGGGAATACCGGTAAATCCGGAATCAGATAATGCCGGTACGCCCAGTACCGGCATTATCGGATTCAACCCGGTAAATCCGGTCCGGTTACCGGATTCCGGGTACCGGATTTTTTTACATTGCAGCCATTTAAATGAATGGCTGCAATGCAATGTAAGCAAAGCCCCACCAAAAAAGTAAAAAAAAACAAAAAACCTCCCCGAGTCCAGGCTGCGCGGGTGGAAGGGGGGACACCCCCCACCCACCCTGCCCAGCCTGGATTTTTGTTAAAAAAAAAGAGCCCACCCACCCAGTACCAGCGGCCGCGGCGTCCCCGCAGCCGCCGGTAAGTATAGACCCGATCCCTGGGGGGGGGCTGTTTAACACCCCCCCAACCCCCAGGGATCACCCCTACTAAAGTTGAGTGCTTACCTTTGCGGAGCTCTGGGTGCGGCGGCGGCGGGCGGTCCGGCGGCCTCAGTGCCGGCTGTGGCTGCCGGCGTCAGAGACGCTCTAGGCCTTCCGGGGAACTTCTGGGTGCTGGGGGGTGGGCTCTTTTTTTTAACAAAAATCCAGGCTGGGCAGGGTGGGTGGGGGGTGTCCCCCCTTCCACCCGCGCAGCCTGGGAGGGGGAGGGGGGGGAATGAATTGTATTTCATTGATTTCAATGGGGACACAGTGCCCCATTGAAATCAATGAAATAAAACCGGTACCGGTATACCGGATTTAATTCGGGAATCCGGTTCTTTGAGAACCGGAAACCGGTAAATCCGGTATTTACCCCGGGGTCCCACCCCTAGTATTGGGGTAAAATAGACCCCAGTTAAGTCACAATTGGAAAAAAATTAATGAGCTTGTTCAGACAGAAAGGACTGGAGCTTTTGTGAATTTATACAGGACACCTGTGCCAGTAGCCAATAAAGAGAGCTTGTTCAGACACTGGAGCTCCTGTGACAACGTTTTTGGTGCATTTAGCCAGACTGACTCTCCATGAAGAAAATATAATTCATATTGCCAATAATGTTCACAGAATTCCCTTCATGAAGGGTTTTAACCCAAAATGTGTTGGGACATGTTACAATCATTTATGATTAGTTTTTAGTTTGTTTCAAGAAGAGGATTTTTGCATTGATTTTATATTTGCCATTTGAGGCTGTATATTTTATATAGCTATCTATTTTCTCTGTATGTGTTTTGACTTTTTATATAATACACTGTTGTCCAGTAGCTTGGTTTACTTCTATTCCAGTTTAACATAAAAATTTTAAATTTATCGAGTTATTGTTTGTGGAACAGAAACAGTACTAACCCAAAAGTTATTTGGGGTCAGTAGTACCCCAACATTCCCAAAATTACAGGACTGGGGATTGAATTGACTGGGGGTTGAATTCAGTGTTTGGGGTGACTGTGACCCCTAGTACTTTAGGAATGTAGTGCTTTCATTTTCCCATTCAAATTTACCCCCAATACCATTTTAGTGAAATTCTCAATTTAAAACAAAAAATACAACTGGGGGAGGAATTAACTATTTTATTTATTTATTTATTTTATTTCCCACATTTTTACCCTGCCCTTCTTTATAGACTCAGGGCAGCTGATAACATTAAAAATATAAAATACAATAAAACACATTAAAATGTCTTAGAACCCCAACATCACCCCAACCATCCACTCACCCCATCCTTTATCCCCTCCTTCCATCTATCAGTTTTCTTCCCCAAGCCCCACTACCCAATCCTACCCGACCCTATTCCTGCCTGCCAATCTCCTGGCCAAACAGAAAGGTCTTACATCTCCTCTGGAAGATGAGCAGGCTTGGGCTTAGGCAGACCTCCAAGGGGAGGGAGTTCCATAATTGTGGGGCAGTACCGAGAATGCCCCCTTCCACGCCCTCATTGTAACAACTTCACGGGGAGTTGGCCCTTGCAAGAGGGCACCCTCGGCTGACCTCAAAGACCACAACAAGGCGTAGGGGAAGAAGCGGTCTTTCAGATACCTGGGACCCAAGCCATATAGGGCTTTATAGGTTAAAAACAGCACCTTGAATTGTGCCCGGAAAACTATTGGCAGCCAGTGAAGACTTTGGAGCACCAGTGTAATGTGCTCCCGGCAACCCATCCCTGACAGAAGGTGGGCCACCGCGTTCTGCACCAATTGCAGCTTCCAAACAGTCTTAAAGGGCAGCCCCACATAGAGCGCATTGCAGTAGTCTAGCCTTGAGGTTATGAAGGCATGGATGATGGCAGCCAGGTCCATACTGCAAGGCCCATTACTGTTGAGGAATACATGGAGTATGAAGTGGTACAGGTTTGCTAAAAAGATTTATTAATTTTTGGTACCCTTTTGGGGCCCAGTTGACCCCAAAATGCCATCTGAGGGCTAGAGTAGAGGTTCCCAAACTGGAAGTCCAGGCCACAAGCAGAGTCATGCCTAGGGTTGCCACCTGTCTGGGTTTTGACCTAGAGCCTCCAGGCTCCAGGGGAAGCCCTGATTTCTCCGAGTTAATTGTGGTAACCCCAGTATTCCGGAGAAACTGGGGCTTCCTGGTGCAGCAGGATGGCCATGTCAGAAAGAGGGTGGGCCATAGGGACATCCTCCCCCCCCCCATTTCTTTCATGGATTTGCCCCTATAGAGTACCGTGATGTCATGATGCTCCAGAAGGGAGGAAAGGGCTACATCAGAAAGTTATGATGGCCTTTTAACCCCACCACTTTCCAACATAGCTCCGCCGCCCCCTTCAGATGTCACAACACTCCCTCAAGGGCAGGGTTATGTCAGAAACGGGCATGACAGCTTCTTTGCTCCCCACCCCCTCCACTGTAGTCCTGCCCCTTTGGGGTTTCGCCACAGAAAGTGGCAACCTTAACCACACCGTCTAGCAGATGAGGGGGTCACAATCTTGATAGATATTTCATATACTTTGCATGTCTTTGGTGCTGCTTGGCGTCACAGATGAATATTTAAAGTTCAAGGTAAGTCACATAGACAAAAAGCTTGGAGCCACTGCCCTCGTGGTTGCCCCTCCCCCGACTCAATGGAGAGGCGTATTGGAGCCACAGTGTGAAGAAAGCTTGCAGCACCAATGCTTCTGCCTTGTCATGTGGTTCAAGAGGTGGCCAGTCTGTGGGGCTGTCAGCCTGAGGCTTCTCCAGCATGTGAAACTCACTTAATAAAATACCACAGAAGTGGGGTTTTTTTTCCTTTTTTTTTTTTGACAGTGGCATTGTCCAACACCAGTGCTGAAATTTTTTACCCTTTCTTTTAAAGAGCTGAACAATTTGGAAGGCAACCTGATGCCTGGCTGGGTAGAGCAACTGTAGTGCAGGAAAAAAGCTGGCATGAATGAGTAATAAGCTGTCTCGCTCTCTGTCGTTTTGAATCCATCACGGCCATCCTTGCTGGGCATTATTGTTCCAAGCTGTAGAGGCTGTCAGCAGAGCAAATCAGACACATGGTCCTTTCCCATCCCTTTGTTAATTGATTGGAAACGAAAGGATTGGCGAAGCAAATTAACTCCTGCGATTTCAGGCCCCTTTGCTGCTGCAGCGCCTGACTGTTCTGGGGTCACGTTAATTAAGGCTGGTGTTTTCTCCGGATTCTACCAGCAGTCTTGATCTGGCGCCTGAAATCCGTCACCTAATGAAGTTTAAGTGTCATTAATACAGTGTAGTTGGCAGTGGCTGGTGTGCAGTGTGTGTTTCTAGTTAGGATTTTTCCTTTGCTAACAGCTATCTGGCAATAGCAGCACCTGACCTCCAACTACTTCAGAATGGTCTTGAACTAGCATGAACAGAATACAAACCCAATTTAGAAACTGCCGCTAGAGTGTCTTGTCCTGGAAGGTGCTGATTGCCTTCTCTCAGGTGTTGAGTCCTCTCAATTTCTAATTGAAATCTCTGGGTGGCAGTGTTTGAACCCACTAAAATCCATTTATCTCTTTTGATTTATGTTGGTTGGATCATTATTCACCTACTCATTATTTTTGGAAGGAGCTCAAATGTGAAATTACAGAACTACTAACTATGCAACTTATTACTGTCCTAGAGGGCTGGAAGGGAGCTAGGACAATACTGATATTTAAAAAAATAAAATAATCCAGAGATCTTGGATTCTAACTTCCAAACCTAACTTCAGGACAAGCCAAGTTGGTGGAAACTGTATGATGTATGGGATAAGGCGACATTGCTCTTGCCTGCACAATTGGTGAGAATTCTTTGAGGTGTTGACAGGCATGTGAATAAGCGTGATCCAATCAACGCATGAACTAAAGAGTTTTCAGATATTCTTTTCCAAAGGGTGCTGCCACAGACAATGCTACCTACCCATTTGGATATCGGACGGACTGCAGATTGTTATGTTTTTCATGCCTACTCTCTGTTTGCTATCCAGTTTCTCCTGTTGTTTACCTGCAAAAATTTCTGGGGCTACAATGAGGAGCAGGTCCTTGCCGATAACCATTATATCTGGTAACTGTGGCTACAGGCAAGGCATAGGGAGGGAGTGTTAGAGAGGCAGGGTTTACCATGAGCTGAGCCTATGAACAGCAGTAGTGAGTGTTCCTGGAGTGATGGCATTGGGAGCACTGGAGAGCCAGGAGCTGTGGCAGAGGATCCTGGGAGTGGCAGCGCTGGTATTCCAGCTCTGCCACAACTTCCAGAACTCTGCCACTGACGCACCCTGGAATCCCCGTGAACACTCCAGATACCACTTGTGCTCTGAGAGAACTCACCATTGATGATCCTGAGGACTTTCTGCTGCTGTTGCTGCCAGGCGTGACTTGTGGTAAGTATTGTCCCCACTACCACTGGGTGTTTTTACACATACGTCTCCTGCATGTTTGCTGTTACATCCTGAACTTTCTGTGTGTCTAAATCACTCACCCAGATCTTAAACATCTGGCTCTTTGAACTTCTGCGTAGAACTTCTCCCAGAACTTTTTTGTGTAAAAAGTTCTCCTGGTAAACTGCTTTGCTCCAGGCAGCTGTGATCACTTGGTTTCCATGGCAGCCCCTCACGTCTACAGCTGTGGCTACTTTAGGCTGCCTCAGGGCAGTGTTTGTGTGAAGAATGGGTCCAGGAACTGCCTCAGGGCAGTGTGTGTGTGTGTGAGAAAAATGCATCCGGAACTTACTTGTAGACTTGTAAACCCAGAAGATTTGAACAATTCAGAACTTTAAGGTGTGTGTAAAAATACACACTGTGTCAGGTAGCAGTGACATTGGGACTATTGGTAGAGGGATTCTGGGAGCATCAGTGTGGGGCTCTAGCAAACTGAAACTGGGTGAGTGGGCAGCAAAATGGAAGATGAAATTCATTGTTGATATGTGCATAACTTGTTAAGTAATGTACCCTGGAAAAAAACAAATCTTAACTAGCACGCAGAACATTTTCTGTCGTATTCTACTGTGTGCTGTGTAGCCTTAGAGTTACAACCTGGTAGACCTCTTCAGATATCCCCAAAAGTGCCACTGTTTGGAGGCCTGGGATGTACAAAAGCACCCTAACATGGGTGGTAAATGGCCTGTTTATAATGGTCACCCATAAACAAATTGATGGTGAATCTGTTGTACTGCTTAACAATTCCCAAACCTCATTATTTGCCCAATTAAATATCTAATCTGAGATTTAATTTTGAAACCTTTTGTTATTTCTTACAGTCACCTTTGACCACTTTGAAATTTTGCGAGCTATTGGGAAAGGCAGCTTTGGAAAGGTAAGTTTACAAGACTACGCTAGTGTGTTTTTTGCCCGAGGAGTCCTAGCCAATCAACTGTATGAGATGATCAAATCTGAACAGTATTGCAGGCTATACAATATTGTATTGTCAGGGAGATATGACTGAAGCTTTATCTGTGACTCATCTAGGAAGAGTCTGAGCCTGTCTCCTCATCCACTCAGTTTCTCCAAATCATATTACAGGATATTAAGCTGCATTTATTGATATACCAAATCAGCTGGATTTCATTATGTTCCCTCTGTAAACATCCTCTAAAGGGAGGCGTCTTTACTGGAGCAAATCAGAACATGATTAGAGCAATGGTTCTCAAACCAGGGGATGCAGAAGGTTTTTGGGGTGCTGGCAAGAGAAGGAGCGCAGCTGGAAAAACACCCAATTCCACTCTGACTGATTTCCAAAACGATGAGGTACCAGGGGGGAGAGCCAGAGAACAAGAGAGCGGGGGTTGGGGGGAAGCACCTAGAGGGGGGGAAGAGGGACCAAGGTAAATGGGCGGGAGGTCTCCAGTACCACAGACAAGAAAAAGGAAAAAGGGTGGCTTTAAAAGGTTTGAGGACCACTGTACTTGGAGAATGCAGCCTTATTCTGAGTCCAGGGCAATGTGGTAGGATTTATACAACAGAGCTATCCCTGGGTTTGAAATTCTGACTTTGTCTGGAAACTGTCATAGGTTTTGGCAGATTAGCTGCCCCACACTAAAAAGGCTGTTTCTGTCTCTTATAAGTAGGAGATGATGTGGCTGGTGAAGATGCGTCAGTCAAGATACTAGGGATGGGCATTCCGGATTCAGATTAATCCACAACTATCCAAAAATGGGCAGTTGCGGATTCATCTGTATACGCAATCGATAGGGATGTGCGAACACTGGGGGGGTTCGGGGTTCGTCCCCCCAAACCGTTTGGGTTTGGGCTGTTTGCCCCGAACAGGTTCACGGGGGCCAAACCCGTTTGGGGGAATCCGGTTTTCCCTCCCCCCTCCAGGCTGCGTGGGTGGAAGGGGTGCTGGGGCTCACCTCCACCCCCACCCCACCCCACCTAGCCTGGTAAACATTTTTTTTTTAAAAAACCCACCCCAGGGATTGACCTACCTGGTGGTGCTGTGGCTCCAGGCCCGGGTCTGAGCTGCTGCCGCCACCAGACCCAGCGCCAGAGCCCTGGCACCACCCGGTAGGTCGGGGTCTGGCGGCGGCAGCGGGTCTGGCTCTGGCAGCACTCTGGAGCACTTCAGGCCTCTGCTAGGCCTTCCAGGTGACCCGGAAAGCCTAGCAGAGGCCTGAAGCATTTCGGAGCCCCGCCACCAGTGGAGCCAGACCCACTGTCGCTGCCAGACCCAAGGCCGAAGCCCCAGCACCACCAGGTAGGTTAATCCCTGGGGTGGGGTCAAAAAAAAAAGTTTACCAGGCTGGGCAAGGGGGGTGGGGGGTGAGCCGTAGCGCCCCTTTCCCCCCTCAGAGCCTGGAGAGGGGAGCGAAAACCGGGTTCCCCCCCTGTACCCCGCCCCTGCCCGAACAGGTTCGGAACCCGAACTTTGTTCGGCCGGTTCAAACGGGGCAGTTTGGATTTGGGGTGTTCGCGAACGGGCTGAACACCCCGAGTTCGGGCCGAACCCCAAACCCCCAAACTCGGTTTGCACATCCCTAGCAATGGATCCATAGCTATGGATCCAGATTTCCCCACACTCCCAACACACCACACACATACACACGGCTTTGGAGTTGTGCTTGCCGGCCCCAGAGGGTTTGATTGAAGCACCACTGCTGTTGTGGGGTTCCAGCAGCTCCCTCGCCATGGTGCACTATCAGCTTCACATCGCACATGTGCAGAATGGCCACTGCGGGTGTTTTGCACATACACAATTGGCCAGTACCCTTAGCTAAAATGGCAGCGACATCATTTTGTCCGCCACCATTTTGTTTTTTGGTTAAGGGTGGCAGCCATTTTGCACATGGAAATGGCCCTGGTGGCCATTTTGCACCTCTGCGATCCGGAGCAGGGAGCGCATCACAGCGAGGAAGCCTGCTGGAGCCCCCACAGGAGCAGTAGTGCTTCAGTCAAGCCCTCGGAGCCTGGTAAATACAACTCCAGAGCCTGGGGGGTGGAATCCAGATCCGTAACTATGGATCCGTCACATATACGGATCCATCGACAACTGCCTGGTTTTGGATAGTTCTGGATGAATCCGAAACTGGAATGCCCATCCCTAGTATCTTGACTGACATCTTCACCATCCACATCAGCAAGACATCATCTCCTACTTATAAGAGACAGAGACAACCTTTTAGTGTGGGGCTGGGGCAGCTAATCGGCCAAAAGCTATGACAGTTTCCAGACCAACTCAGAATTTCAACACAGGAATAGCTCTCTTGCAGTAAACCCTACTACTTTGCCCTGGAGAATTATTTATTCATTTATTTAATATATCTCGCCCCTCCTGCAAACAGCTCGGCTGCACTCTCCAAGCACAGTGGTCCTCAAACTTTTTAAGCCACCCTTATTCCTCTTCCTTGTCTGTGGTAGTGGAGGCCTCCCTGCACCCCCATACCTTGTTCCTTCTCCCCACCCTCTTGTTGCTTTCCCCCACCCCAGCTTCCCCCAGGAATACGCTGCAGCTAAGGAGCCTGCCGGAACCCCCACAGGAGCAGCAGTGTTTCAATCTAGTACTACTCTGGGACCCCAGAAAAGGGAAATAGAGGTGTGGGGAAGGTCAGACCCACTGTCCCAGGGCTAGGGACGGGACTCAGGAGTATGGATCAGTTTCCCATTGACTTCAATAGGAAAAATCCAAATCTGTGATCTCCAAATTACAGATCAAAATCCAATCTGAATGCCCATCCCTAGAGGATACCAGTGCTTTGTACTATACGCTCCGTCTAATGCGAAGGGGAGGCTCCAGAAACCGCACCCAACACATAAGGGTTGAACTGTTTGGGGAACAAAAGGTAGATAGTCATATATTTTGATAAAATCATTGATTTACCTTAATCCCAACTTGCATCCCCAGTGCCACCTAATTTTGTACTTGCAAGCTTTCTACTCTAAAGACAATTCTTAGAATTGGAGAACTGGAAGGGAATCCCAGGGGTCATTTAATCCAATCCCATGCCCTGAGGGGGGGGGGGGGATGCCTAAAGCATCCCTGACAGAGTCCTCTCCAGGCTTCTTTTGAGCAGGGGTGTAGGTACCATGGAGCGAGGGGGCTCAGCTAAGCCAGGGACCCCTCTGCAAGTGGCCTGAGTGCTGCTACAGAATTTTCAGAGTGGGTGGTGGTGGAGCCAATACTCTGCCCCCACCTACTCTGAAAACTTTCTTATTGGCAGGGTCCTTTGCAAGGAGCCTGAAAAATCATTAGATAATTTTCAGAGTGGGCAGAGGTGGAGTGTGGGCCCCACCAGTTCTTAAAACCTCCTTCCTGGTGGCGTTGCTGACACTCTGAAGGGCCTCACTGGGAGCCAGGGTGGCCTCTCTCTTTGCAGGAGAGCCTGTGGCTGGCCAGGAGCCTTGGAAGGACTGCCTATTCGGAAGTCCCCTTGCCCTTGAAGGGGGAGGCATAATTGGGACGTGAGCCTGGACCTAACATAGCCTTGCTATGCCACTGCTCCCTAGACAGCACGTTGCGCTGTTGAACTAGTCTAACCGTTAGGAGTCCTTAGGTAGAGAGCTGTCTTTAGGAAATGCACAGGGTTAAATCATAAGATACGGAAACAGCAAGCTATCAACATGGCTTTCATTAAAGTGAAAGATACAGTGCTCACACAGCCCTTTTGCATCTAAGAGTTCTCTCTGCAGCTCCCCCCCCAACATCCTAGCCAACCTGCTGTCTTGGTTTGCTTACGCTAGGTATGCATCGTACAGAAGAATGACACCAAGAAAATGTATGCCATGAAATACATGAACAAGCAGAAGTGTGTGGAGCGGAACGAAGTGAGAAACGTGTTCAAGGAGCTACAGATTATGCAGGGCTTGGAGCACCCCTTCTTGGTGAATTTATGGTAGGCTGTTTCTGCTTTATTTGCACGTTGGCACATTTTGAAACATTGCACAACATGGCAAGGAGAACTTGCTGTCAGCCACAACCAGCTACAGTCTGAGCATTGCCAATCCAGGACCTCATCATCCAAGATGAAAATGACCTTCAGTCTGTGTAGCAGCATCCCTTCATGACACTGAAAGTGATGAAGGATTGGGCCTTTTGCCTAGAGATTTTGATCTGTTAAGCCCTATAATGGGCCCTGGTGATTCCCTGCAGGACCCGGCCTCTAATGATTGGTAAGTCCTTGCAGGAATACATCCATGCCTGGTCAGGCTATTTTAGATGCCCACAAAAGGCTAACTGGGCCAGATAGTGTGGCCTGAGCATTTCCATCTGGGCATGGCAGAAAACCACAAACCAGCTGATAAGTACCAGATATGTAAGGCTGAGCCAGAGCTAGGTTGGGGCTAGATCACCAGGGAGAGAACTATGAGAAATAGGCAAGGTAGCAAGGGGGGCCTGAGGGGTGCCCAGAAAATTGTTAGACAAGGGCCCTGGCCAGAGACCCCTGGGCAGGGGAGCCCGTAGTCCTTCACCGTAGAGAAGAAACTCAGTGAGGCATATGTGGGTAGATAAAGCTGCTGGTATGAATGTATGGTGGGCTGTGTGTTTACCATACAAGAGGCATGGAACCGATCCTGGAGTGCTGTTTGGGGCCAATCCTGCAGTGACTTATTTCTGAAACAGGACCAACCTGCTAGAAGCCACAAGTCCAGAATGGAGAATCATTTATTCTTTTAACACCAAGTCCATTCATTTCCTATGCAGCTGTGATTCATAACCTTGGAGAAAGTGACTGGAAGTTATTCAAACTGGCTCTGTCTTACCAGAAATCTAATATTAAAGGGTGGGATGAAAGCTTGCATCACCTAATAAGTACAATCATAATCACAATCAATCTTCCTCTTCTTCTCCCCTATCCCTCCTACACTCCTCTGTTCCTATTTTGTGTTTCATTCTGTGCCATGAAAAGCTAGCCTTAAAGCCTTATTGATATTTCTTGAACTAATGCTAATCAGCAAAGATAAAAGCCTTTATTCTGTGGATTTAATGGCAGGGGGGGAACAATAGACAATTCAACTTTTATTGCAGATACCCAGCTTTCTCTATGGGAAATGAGTGCATAAAATAGTCTCTTTCCTTTAAGAAGAGCTGATAAGTACAGCCTACACAGTCTGTTTGTTTTCAGTAGTTCACCATCCATCAGTATTGGAATTGATCAGTACAATGATAAGAGGCATTAATCCCTCCATCTTCATTTGATTCAGCATGTTTTCCTGCTGCAGCCCAGTGGAAGGAAGGTTGAAATAAGCCTCTGAATAAAGCCAGATAGTAATTTTATCAGAACACAAGTAACAATTTAAGTAGTGGAGTCTCATTTTATCATGTAACTTCTCTTTAATTACATAGCCACTTAACAGGTTTCATTGGTAAATAACCTATAGCTACAGAAACCCTATAGGTTATAGAGTACTTACACTTATGCCATCTAGGATTGATTCTGGTGGACAAACAGAAATTGAAAACAGTATTCTTGCTTAATTACTTAGGGGGAGTAGTTGAAAACGTACGCAATTGAGAATCACAAAATCTTTTTTTTTTTATAATCTATTTTTATTTATTTTAAATATCCTAAGGTCCATTTTGAATCTACAGACACTATTGTCTTCAGACAAACATAAACTATAAAAGAAAATAAATGAAACTATTTACAGTTAAATAGTACCTCAAAGAGAATCACAAAATCTTTGTGTCTGCTTATGGTTTCTTGGTGAAATCTACTGAGAAACATGGTCTTAATGCTAAAGCAGGTGAAACATAACTGAATTTTAACTAGAAACATTGGCCACAGTCCATCAACAACTACTGACTCTGGAGTCGGTAGTTGGTGGATTGTGTCCTCTGGGTGCGTTTTAAGTAGAGAAGTGCCTCAGTATGGCTAGCTCATTCAAACACATCAGAATGTCTGTTTACACAAGGGCATAAACAGTTACAGAGTAAGCTCTCTGTACGCAAGGGCTAAAACCGTTACAGAGTAAGCTCTCTGTACGCAAGGGCTAAAACCGTTACAGAGTAAGCTCTCTGATTGCAAGGGCTAAAACCGTTGCAGAGTAAGCTCTCTGTTGGAATACACTGGTATTGCTAAGGGTGTTGCGGCAAGGCAGATTTATTTAAACTGGACCAATTGCTTGAGCCAAGCTTATATTCTTGGGCTTATCTCCACAGTGAACACATACTTCATGGGAAAAATCCTCAAGCCTACAAACCTACGCAACTCAGAACTAAAGAAAATATGTACGCAGGCCACTGCAGAACATAGCTACCAAGCATCCCACTCATGCCCCCATAAACCTTCTAGATCCTCATCCCCAAAAGGTAAGAGGATAAGAACTGCTCTACTGAGTCCAACCTGTGGTCCATTTATAACCCGTCGCCAACAGTGGGTGACAGCAGAAGCTCTGTGGGAAGAGGACAAGAACAGGGCACCTGTGAAGTGATGCATTCTCTACTCGTTCCCGGTTTCTAGGTACAGTTTAGGGACGGCCTGACCAGAGGTTGTATCTATCCCCTGACCTTCTTGTCTCATAGCCACCCCATGAGCCTGTCTAATCTCCTTTTTAACCCTTTATAATATGATTGGCCTTCCCATGGCAAGTGGCTCCACAAGCCAAATGTGTCCCTGTGTGCTGCTTTCTTTTTTAAGCCTAGTGCTTCATCATTTCATTGGATAGCCTCTCGTTCTAGTATTAAGAGAAGCAGTAAATAACCATTTGGCAGCATCATTTATTTTATTTAGTTAGTTTTAAAAAAAATAATCTAACCCCTGGGCCAAATCCAATCTATGGCTAGTTTTTATTTGACCATTTTCCAGTTCCTGGATCTGGCACATGGAACCAGCCCCAACCTTCTAGCGCTGAAAGGCTGAGCTCAGTAGAAGGGGTTGGAGAAAGGGGCATGAGTGATGTGAGGGATGGATCCATGGTACAGGTTTTTTCCTGATCTAGATCCCACACACGGTACACCCTCACATTCCCTCTGCCCCTAATTGGCCTGTGAGCTTGTATTAATTTTCAAAGTGGCTTATTGGGGGGCGGGGAGGAGGACTTCACTACACTTCTGTATTGAATCTCCTCTCAGCTGTCTCACTTATAAACTGAAGAGCCCTAATCTTTTCGGCCTTTCCTCCTAGGAAAGCTGTCCCATACCCATGATCATCTCTCTTTGCCCTTCTCTGTACAGCAGGCCAGCAGTCAAGTTTGGCGACCCGTGGGCTCTCCATTCAGTTTTTGGTTTTGTTTGCTTCATTCTCATTATTTTTGCTATCTCGTCAAGGTCATGGAAAGCCAAAGCACTGTCATTAAAAGGAGGCTGCCTAGAAGTGCTCGCCAGAGATGCTTGGGAAATGAATTGCATGATAAATGAAGAGTTGGGGCTTCCTGAAATGGAGAAATAAATAACATTGGCAGTCCTAGCCTAGAAGAGCTACTGGTCTTACTCTATTAATAAGATGTTTGCAAGCAGAACCAGAATATAAACAGGAATTGCTTAGTGATCCCTGTTCAAAACCAAATTCCTTTGGTGAGGGAGACTGGGAATGGGTGGGGGGTTGGGTAAGGGATGGGAAATTATGTTTTTATGCTCTGCTTGGGTTATTTTAATGTTTTATGTGTTTTTATTGTTTTGTTTTAAGATGTTGTAAGCCGCCCCGAGCTGCAAAAGCAGGAGGGGGGCGGCAAATAAATTTAAATAAATAAATAAATTGTGATTTTTTTTGAATGCAGCTGCATGCACCACCTTAAGGGTTCAACCCCCACCACCTCCATCTCATAAGAAGCACCATGCTGGGTGAGGCCAATGGTCTATTGCAGCATCTTGTCTCTGACAGCAGCCAGTCTCGGTTGCACTGGAGAAGTGTCCCAACAGCTCTGTTCCTGCATTTTCCAGAGTCCTTTGGGCCTATGCAGGCTTCCTGAAAAAGAGGGGTCACGATAGCCCACCGATGAATGCTACAGCGAAGCCAGAGGGATGTGTACACTGCCAGTTTGGAGCTCAGGATCTGATCTCTGATGCCACATTGCATTTTCCAGTAATGCAACACAGGAAAGCTCTGACTGGGTGGGCCCAGTTCTCTGAGAAAATGGTAACCTGGATTTCTATTCTTCTCAGACATCTAAAATATACGAGTACTTGGGGGCAGTAGAGTTGGCTGTTGCTGGCAGTTTTCTTAGCACCATCAAAGTAATTGTAGAAGTGATTTGTTATAGCTGCCTCCATATTGCAATCGGCAGGAGCCTGTTTACAGATTGTTATATTATTCCCTGTGGTCAGCGCCTCCTGGCTATACGTGCAGAATAATAACAGTAAAGCTGCCCAGAATGGGTTTCATAAGTGGAAACATTTTATTAGCAGATATAGATTTTCCGGCACGGGTTGCTGCATACTGGGGTACATGAAGTAAGCACATTCTAGGTGTAGCCACACAAGCCGTGAAGACCCAATCCCCGTGTGACTCTGTAGCATGCAAGCACAGCTGCCAAAAACTGCAGGACAAGCATAGGACGCTGGGCAGACAGTTGCAGGGTAGCTAGGCAGCCCTGCTGTTGTCGGAGCTGCCACCATGACTGGGGTGGGCTGAAGCACTGGCTGCACAAGTAGCTGTCCGACACTGCCCTGCCTTCTCTCCCCCGGCCCACCCTTAATCCCGCCCTTGGCCATGATGTGGTCATGTGCAGCAGGCGACAGTGTCTGTCACTCAAAGCCCTGCTGTGGGGCAGTGCCACGCAGCGGTGGGACAGTGCGGTGGTGCAATGCCATGTGGTGGTTCAGAAGGGGCCCAGGCACGCAGGCAGCCGCAGTTTGATCAGCCTTACTCCCATTGGGTAAGGATGCATTGTGGAGCAGCCAGCTGCTCACCCTGGGGGAACATCTGGCAGGCACCAGCCACACTATTGGGTGGCCCTGTTACCCGCAGTCGGTTAAGACTACCAAAGGCATAGTAGCCTCCCCAGGCTGTCTCATGTGGCTTCACCCACTCTGTTGCACGGTGCTTTAGGAATAGAAGTAGATTTTGAGTTCTGCTCTGAACTGTGAAACTGCTCGCACAAGTCCATTAATATTTGGTTTCTCTAGGCTGTGATATCCATCCAGCACACCTGCTCACCCCCTGAGGCCTCCCCCTCCTTTCACTACCCTGTTTGCTTTGATGTGGGTGGGAAGAGACCCAAAGCTCAGAGAACTAGATGGTTCCAGTCTAGTTCTCAAGTGGCACATTTTCCCCCTCCCCCATCCAAATAGTATCACAGTTGCAGGAAGTGTCTTTTTGGTGCCATGTAAGATTGGGGTGTGGTGAATCCTGCAGTGGTGAAGTAGACTGGACCGGATGATCCTTGAGGTCATTTTCAGCTCTGGGACCCTGTGGGTGTTAACAAACGAGACAATATCCTGCTGCAGTCTGTTTTCGGTCACCCACTCACAGTTTTAGCGCAACGAACCTCACAGACAGGCAGGCATTCTTCCCTGCTGTGCTCTGCCCCCACCCCAAGAAACAACCTAACTGAAGGGACGTGGACACATGGGTGCATATTTGACCAGATTAGTCAGCATTCACCCACGTGACAGAGTTGGCATACTTTGAGACCCAGCCATGGGTATGGACTGTGCGTCCAGAGAGTGGGCCATGGTGGCGAACATCTGGTGACCACCTAACAAATGGGCAAGTAAACACCTACTATGTGCAGGCTGTTGTGGGCTACTGTCACATTCGTTAACACCCTATGTCTCTAATAGGGGCATGAAAATGTTCCTTCTTCTACTACACTATGGCGAGGGAGAAATCTATGTAGCCAACCCCACTTTTGGTTATTGTAGGTCATCGGTTCAAGCTCCACTAAGAGCTCACCATACAAGTTCCTTCCACTCAAATTAAAAGTCATAACTGGTGTAACTCAGAGCAGTACCCCACTCATAGATCTCTCATATCGAACAGACACTGGGGGAAGGGGAAGATCCACATATTCTTAGCTAGGTTAATACATAAATACCCCAGAACTCTCAGAGCAGCAGCAGAGTTCTTCAGCATCCCAGTTATCACAGAATTTGTAAGAAACACCAAGTATTTGCCAAGATTATTTGTGTGCCCAGGCCTGTTGACAGACATTTGGGGTCCTAGTACATCTAGCAGTTGAAGGCCACCTATTACTCATCCTCACCATTGCCTAGTGGCTGGCCAGTCCAATGGAGAGACTGGTACCTTTTAAATTGTGATGTCAGGGTTGGGGAACCTACAACCTATGGGGCAAATATGGCCTGCAGCTGTTTTTTATTTGATCCATTTTCAATTTCTGGGTCTGGCCTATGGATCCAGTCCCAACCATCAAGCACTTGAAAGAGTGGTCTCAGCAGAAGGGCATAGAGATGAGGGCATATGCTTAAGGATAGTGAATGGATCCATGGTATAGATCCATGATCTGGCCCATCCCTTACCTTTCCCCATCCTGAGCACACCCCTTAGGCACCCCAACTCTTATACGGCTCACAGAGTTCGTACTCATTTTAAAAGTGGCCTGTGGCAGAGAAAATGTTCCCCACCCCTGTTGTATTTTATGGTATTTATTTGCAATAATCCCCCAAAATCATGAGATCCTAGGTGTAACTGAGATTAGCTTTTTCAAGATTCGTGAAAAATGTAGATTGTATGTGTTTCCTTTAACGTGTTTTAAGACATGGCAACCTGTCTAAATGACAATGGGCTCAATCCCAAAGCCCACGTAAACCGTGCGGAACTAGTGCGTGCGCAAACCATGCGCATACCCATAGCCTACCCATTGTGCCATGCGGAAACCACGTGTGCAGCTTCCGCATGGTTTACGCAGGCTTTGGGATCAAACTCGCCATCAACAGGTTAATTAGCAAATCTTGACTAATACCTTTACCTTTATTGTGAAGCCCAATTGGCTGTTGCAAAACACACACAAAACAATATTTCATAATACAAAATATCCATGTCAAAAACAAGCTACATACCTTTAAATATAAAATATATATAAAAGTAATAAAAATAATAAAACCCTAGGGTAACCCATATCGGACAGTTCTGTTGCCCATATATAACAACCATCACATATTTACTGAACTTTATCCTTCGTCTCCAATTTCTTTATATGTACTTGCATCAGAAATTTAGCGACTTGGGAGGTGGGGGCAATGCGCATGTGCAAGTGCTAGCCACGCAAAAAACCCGCTCCTCCCGGCGAACCCAACAAAGCGCTCCGAAGCACAAGAAAAAAAGCACAAAAACATCAAAAACCTAAGGAGCTGCTTGTTAAACCCCCAGGGCATGGGGCCTACGAAAAAAACAGCTGAAAAAGGGTCGATCACGCGCTACTATCAGCAAAAGCACTCGACTGATCCAGCACAGGAAATTACGGTAAGCTCCAAAATGGCGGCCGTGATTCAAACTTCTGCCCCAAGGGACCCCGAGGGGAGGACAAGCCAGCATGTCAGCAATTCTGGCGGAAATTAAGGCAGTAAGGGCTGAAGTCCAAAATGATAAACATGAGCTGATCGAGAAAATAAATAAAGTGAGATCTACAGTAGAGGAGGGAAACAAGAAGCTGGAAAACTTGGGCAAGCAAATTGATATAGCTGAGGAACACATTTCAGGCCTGGAGCATCAGGCCCTGAGGTCAGACAGCAAGGTGGCACAGCTAAGTCTGTGCAATTCCTTTGCTCCAAATATGAGGATCTGGAAAACAGAACAAGGCGATGCAATTTACACATAATGGGGTGAAGGAAGGTGCTGAATCTGCAGGGATGCAAGAACTGCTTAATCAAATTTGCACCCAGAATTTTTCTGAATGCTCGCATCTCCACAATATAGAGATTGAGAGAGCCCACAGATCATTGAGGCCCAAACCAAAAGAAACTGACCCCCCCAGAGCAATCATCATAAAGTTCCTAAAATTTAAAGACAAAGAAGCTCTGCTGTCTACAGCAAGGAAAAAGAAGCAGAACTTGGATTTCCAAGGTCAAAAAATAAAACTCCAACCAGACTACGCACCTGAAACTATGACAAAGCGAAGAGCCTGTTCAAAATATTTCACTGAATTGATAGACAGAGACCTGAAACCCCAATTGTAGCATCCAGCTAAAATGGCAATATTGATCAATGGGCGAAGAAAAATCTTCGAAGATACCATGGAGCTGGAGATATTTTTACAAACCCACAGACCCAGACAGCAGACATCTGAATGACTACAAATTGAAGCATGGCAAAAGTCTGGAAAGGAACTGTAGAGTACAACCATACTAAACTAAGCTAACGCTATAAATCATCCACCTTCACCAGGCACCCGTAAACCCATCTACAGATAAGCTCCACAGGGTGATATTTCCACCAATGGCTCTGCTTACCTAACACTATACCCAAGATATACGTCTAATCCTAAGACTCTCACTTTTTTCTATTGTTGTGTTTAATAAATGCGCTTATATGCATAAATGGCCAGGGAAAAGGGGGGGGGGGGATTACCCCTTGGCCAATCCCGTCTAGAATAAAACAAACCAGAGTGTTCCGAGAGATGCGGGAAATAATAAACAAAAAATGAACAAACACCCCCACCAATTGTTTCAGAATCACTGAAATATTTTTTTTTCACTATTTTCCTTTTAGGCACAGAGTGCCGGTTAGGATGTTAATGCTGTTGTTGTTGTTATTGTTATTGTTAATATTTCTGTTACTGTCACATGTTGTAATGTCATTATGCTATGCCAAACACCCCCCACTTTGGTTCTACTTGACCTGCCACTTAAGGGTAAAGGATATTCACATTAGGGAAACAACACAAAACAACAACATACGGGTTGGAACAGGGCCTAATAAATCAATCACAGATAAATCACAGCCACCTTAATGACATCAGCAGAGGGAAATAGGCCCTCCCTGAAATTTCTAACCCTCAACGTCAAAGGCCTTAACCACCCCATAAAATGTAAAAAGATGATAAACCTCATAGTAGATCAACAAATTGGTGTTTTCTTCATCCAAGAAACACATTTATTACAAAAAGACCTCCATAGATTTAAAAGTAGACAATTGGGTGATGCGTACGCTTCTTGTGGAAGGAAAAAGAAGGCAGGAGTCCTGATAGGGTTCTCAACATCAGTAAACTTTAAACTCTCCACAGTACAGAAAGATAAAGAGGGGAGGTTTATCGAAAGAGTTTTATTTAATCACTCACCCAATAAGGGAATGATAGCAAGGATATATGGAGCGTTGGTTCAGATCGGGACAAGCAGACAGATCCCTTGTATTACAAAATGGGAAAAAGATCTTGGGATAAAATTTGACGAAAAACAATTGGACCAGATCTGGCAACACATACACAATTGTGCAAGCTCCCTCGAAATCAAGGAACCCCAAATAAAAGTAACATTGAGATATTACCTTACCCCACAACATTTTAAGGCAATGTCCAGATCTGAGCCAGGGCTATGTTGGCGAGAGTGTGGATCACAGGGTACCTACCTCCACTGTTGGTGGAACTGTCCCCAAATCCAACGTTTTTGGCACTTAATATGGGACTATATGAAGCGAGCGACAGGGTTAATACCACCATTCCGTGCAGAAACAGCTCTACTCGGAATCTACCCGAACATACCGCTAATGAATTACCATCAAGATACCTGTAAACTGATTACTTTAGCTGGTCTCAACATAATAGCATGAAATTGGAAAAACGCAAGAGATATAGCCGAGAAAAAACGGCTAAAATGTTTATGGTACATGTATTCCATGGAAAAGATCTCCGCAAACCTGGAAAACAAATCTAAAAAATTCACTATGAGATGGTTTACCTGTATAGGAGTTATCCACGGCTCATTGTCAGAAGAAGAGAAATCATACATAGTGGACTATTCAACATAAGATGACTTAGTTTGGCATACTGTTATACTGTTTTAATGTTTGTTGGTTTACTATGTTGAAGTTTGATGTTTCAAAAATAAAATTTAGATTAAAAGAAAAAAAATTTGCAACTTTACTTGTAACAAATGGAGCAATCGACGAAGAGATACCTTGCATAGAAATCAGAGGTTCTGCCGGGAAAAGGAGCAAGAATTGGGATAATGTGTTTAGTGCAGGCTGCAATATGAAACACACAATCCAATAAAATGTGCTTCGTAGTCTCAGTATGATTTAAGTTACATAAACAGTCTCTCTCGGCTAGTGGGATATCTTTATATCTGCCATCTACTACGGCTGAAGGAAAAACATTTAATCTAGCCAAGAGGATCATCCTCCTGTAGTTCTTTCATAAGTCACTATCCAAATATGGCATGGGGACTTCTGTTCTATTACGTATCTGCAGATAGTATCCTAAAGCACTGCTTTCTCCAACCACCACTTGGATTTCTTGCCCCATAATATCAGCTAGCCTACTGGTTAGCACCTTTTTAGCTCCTTTATATCCTAATGGGGCGAGAACCACAGGATCAAAACCCAAATGGTTTATTTTATTCTCCATCAAAGTATACCATAAATTCGGACTTTTATCGGCAATTGCCAGTTGAGATAATGGAGCCGCCAGTTTAAAGTAAAGCCTCAGCCAATAATTTAATGCATCCCGCCATACCCTCTCATATATAGGTCATAAGCCACATTCAAGACAGAGTGCCACATTACTTACTCCTGCCGGGGCTGATAAAAATACCCTTACGAATCCTAATTGCAATTTTTCCAAATTTTTTGTTCTACCAAGAGCCCAAACAAACGCCCCATAGAGAATTTGAGGTATACTCTTATGTAAAAAAAATTTAATCTTGGGAGCAATCAGAGAGACTTAAAGAATGAGACTATAACTTTGTTTAATTGTTTTGCCTTTGTTAAACTAGCTTGCATCTGCATCGACCATCCACCATTAACTTGGAAAAGTAATCCCAGGTATCTAGTGGTCCTCACTCGTTGTAATTTCTTCTTGTCCACAAACCATCTATAGATCTTTTTCTTGAGGGAAAAAACCACCACCTTTGTCTTGTCATGGTTTATTTCCAACAAATTTTGGTCACAAAATCTTTCAAAGGCTTCAAGGAATTGCCTCAAGCCCACCTGAGTCTGAGAGAGAAGTACTGCATCGTCTGCATATAAGAGGCATGTAACGCTAACATCCCCCAATTGTGGAGCATTGAATGACTGATCTGAGAGGTCCTTAATTAAGTCGTTCATATAAAAATTAAACAATGTCGGGGCCAGTACACATCCCTGTTTTACTCCCCTCCCCATTGTAAAACTATAAGTTAGGGCCCCTCTCAAGTTTAATCTCACCTTAATAGATGACTTCCTGTACAGCCTAAAAATCAAATACTATAGTCATCTATCAATATCAGCCCCTAGTAATTTTTGCCACAAACGCTCCCTCCAGACCAAATCAAATGCCGCCCTAAGATCCACAAAGGCTGCAAATAAAGCCTTTGTAGGGCCTGTATACTTATGTATTAAGTGGGTAAGCACAAAACTATGGTCACTAGTAGATCTTCCTTTCCTAAAGCCTATCTGTTCCATGACCATTATTCCACTGGTCTCCAACCAGCCTTCTAATCTCAGGAGTAAATACTTAGCATAGAGTTTTCTGACAATGCTAAGCAAACTGATGGGTCTATAGTTGGTAGGATTAGCTGGGCAACCGTTATTGAATATTGGGACCACTATTGCCTTACCCCAGTCCTCAGGGATGTTCCCAGAGGCATTAATCCCTGTAAATAGGGCTGCTAACATGGGTGCCCACCACCTTTTACCTGCTTTTAACAACTTGGCTGGTATGAAGTCTACTCCCAGAGCTTTACCGTTCTTTAAACTATTAATTAATTCAGATATCAACTCCGGGCTTGACTAATACATTAACACATCCTGCTAAACATTACACTCTGTGTCACATGTTACCTGCTGGGTAGATGAACCAAGAAGCAGTGAGTACTGGAGCTGGGATGTCTTTCACACACCAAATCTGGCTCCATATCATTGCCTTGTTATAATTAGACGATGCCTGTTTTAAAAACCTGATAGTATCTTGCCAAATTGTTAGTTGTTAGAGTGTAACCTTTGACCTATTCTGCTACCAGTAGGTTGTCTGCATTTCCCAGGTGTATTACACAGTGATATGGTGTGACGCTGTTGCCTTAAGCCACAATTTCTCAATGCCACCTGCATAGCGCAAAACGCAGCAGCCTTCCTCCCTTGGAGTTTTCCTCCCTTGGAGGTTAGTTAATTGGATAACCAAACAGATGTGCCCAAATCAATCCAATCATGAAATTATACCGAAATGTAAAAACGACTGTGCCCACTTCAATGATAATTAAACACACTTGAAACTAAAGACAGCATGTTAAACAAC
Organism: Sphenodon punctatus; assembly: GCA_003113815.1. NCBI lineage: Eukaryota > Metazoa > Chordata > Lepidosauria > Sphenodontia > Sphenodontidae > Sphenodon > Sphenodon punctatus. The sequence goes on along the minus strand of QEPC01004381.1, from coordinate 6,413,660 downwards.
AGAATTGTCAAAGTCTCTTCATCCAATTTGTTTAAAATGAGTATTTTCCCCTCTCTGCTTATATTTTTCCATTTCATAACTGAATCCAAAGTCTCTTCCTTTGCTGATCTTTTCTCCCCTTCCTTTTGTGTAGGTAGTAGTGCTGGACAGATTTTTTATTTGAAGGCTTGTTCATGATGACACAATTGCTTAAACTGATGTTTTGGTTTTTTTTTAAATTACTTACAATTGTGAGTTATTTGGATTTTTCAGTAAGATACATGTACAATATATACGTATACATACATGTTCTCTATACACATACTGTGTGTATATATAGCATATTTATAAAGATATCCACATATACAGTGTGTTTGGGGGGTGGGGGGGTGAGAGGTGTGGGTGACTTAGGGTATTTTCAGATGTGATGGGGCCAATTGGCCCCGTCATGGAAACAAACCTTTGATTCCCTGCCGGGGCCACCACGTCACGGGCGAACAGACGTGGTGGCGGCTCCTAGCAGGGAATCGGGGAGGGAGAGGGGCCGCACGGCGCAACGTTTGGCCGCACGCCCCTGCCCCCCCCATGCTCCCCCGCCGCCCGCCCTCTGGGGAGATGGACGGGTGCCGCAGCCAATGCGACCGCAGCGCCCGCCCGAATTGACCACGGCTCGGAATCCCAGCGGGGATTCCGGGCCGTGGCTGCCGTCCAGACGAGACGGCTTGGTTCATCACGGTGGGGGATCACAGTCGCCACGCGATCGGCTGAACCCGCGGGGCCGGTGCCGATTGCGTGGTGAATGTGATTCCCCGCCGTGATTGACTGTGATCAACATCTGGGGGGGAACTTCCGTTGCCCCTCATCAGACATTACGGGATCACTTTCACCATGTGCAGATTCACTGTGGTTGACTGGGATCTCGTAACGTCTGAAAATACCCTTAGAATGTCATCTACAAGCAGGTCAGATACTGACTTTCTGGATCTTGACAAAGTCCTTTTAAATATGTCTTCAGTGAAACCAAGAATGTTGTAATTGTATGTGTGATTAGTATTACTGCTATGAACTTCCTGTCAAGAAGGGAATGAGTGATCAGTGTCCCAATCCTGTGGGATACTGAGTGTCCTTGACTTCTGCAGAAATATGTTACTGGAAGGTGTTCAGCATCTTCCAAAAGGAATCAGCATGATTCAGAATTAGTCTCCCAAGTTTTGTTAAACCTTGCCCTAACATTATGTGAATGATAATATAGTGAACTAATATAAAGAGCTTGTGGTATTATACAATTTAATTTCTGACCTGTATTGATTTAATCAGACTTTGACTATAGGTGAATCCATACATTTGCTTGTATGTTATCTGAACACTGCACTTCTTGAATCAAGATTTTTCTTTTGCATGTTGTGCGTGCCACCTCAGGTACTCATTCCAAGATGAAGAGGACATGTTTATGGTGGTGGATCTACTGCTTGGAGGGGATCTGCGTTACCATCTACAGCAAAATGTCCGCTTTCAAGAAGACACTGTGAAACTCTTCATCTGTGAACTAGCATTGGCACTGGAATATCTACAGAGCAGGAACATCATCCACAGGTCAGTCATGGGCTTCAGCGTTGGGTTGAAGCTGGTAGGCTGCAGATGTCTTTCAATGCTTTAAGTGCATTTGTGGGTTAACATATGGTCATGAACCTGTGTTCACTGTGTTTTCCTCACTGGGGCAACAATGAGGAATATGCCGTGAAGAACATAGGTCCTTGCATATGGTTCTTGCAGAACTAGTGAAGGGAGGATGGGTGAATACATTCTAAACTGAGGTTATGAAGGCTTTTAAAATATTTTTTAAATCACTCTGTTCTTGTCAACTTATAAGTGAATGTCTCAAATGCCTGTTTCTTCTGAGTTATAGATGTTTAGTTTACTGACAAAAACAAAGTATTTAATTCCAAGTATTAAACAGCATCCTGCTATGTGTATTCTGGTTCCTAATGCTAAATGGCTAGGGTAGATGAAGCAGAAAGAGGCCTTGTTTGATTTTCCCGCCGTATTTTTCCCCTCCTTTTATGATATTCTATTTTAATTGTTTTTAATTATTGTAAGCCACCCCGAGCTGCTTGTGACAGGAGAGGCGAGGTAACAAATTTATAAAATAAATAAAAAATAAATAAGTAATGCATTTTGCTATTTAAGTGATTAAGACACTGGACTGGGGCCTTAGGTTCCCTGGGACCTGTTCTCAGGTCTGCTATCGACTTAATGTGTGACTCTGGGTGAGCCACTTCATCTCTCTTTATCTCACTCTTTCTGGTCTATTTAGATTTCTTTCTGTGTAAATGTATGAGCAGCTGACACAATGGGGTCCTTCCCTGCCCTGTTCCCGGTAAGGCCTTGAGGGTTCTACTATGGTACTACTAGCACGCACTGCTAGTTTTCATGTGCCACTACTGCTGATGGTGTCTCCTGAAAACTAATTTTGATCTTGAAATGAATTAATTTAATAGGAATATAATTGATTGCAGTGAAATATATGCTAATAATTATAATGATAATAATAATTAATAATAAATTCCCAACACATGGGGCCTCTCATATATGTTGTCCTTAGGCCAATCAGAATGCAAGTCTGCAGTAGCCAATCAGGAATTCTTTGTGCACAGCATGTTTGTTTGTTTATCTATTTCAAATATTTATATCCTGCCCCTCTTGCACAAGCAACTTGGGGAACCTCAGGTTATGATATTATAGTCCCTGGTTCTCCTCTAGCTACAGACTAGGAAAGGGGTTATGATAGCAACTACTTGGAATCTAGCAGATCTAAGATCAAGGTTCATGGTAAAACTGGATCCTCACACCCAGTTTGAGAGGTTCACAGGACATCACCTGCTTTGCTCAGGTTTCTACCAGGAGGAGGAGGGGGAAGAGGTGCTTTGATTATAGATGATCTTGAGAAGGACCTTGAGTTTCTACATCCACTGCTCTGGTTGCTTTTGCCTCTGCTATGACTGATGAAAGGAAATGTTCAAAATTTGGAAGAAGTGATTACTTGCTTTTAAGAATACCCATAAGAATAACAAAACTAATTACAATCAGCCTTTAGGCAGTATTCCTGCCTGACGTACTACTGATTGCATCCCTTTCTCAGAAGGATAATTTCATGGAAACTAATTATTACGACTGAACGCTAGAAAGAGGAATTTATATTTGTCTTTTAAAGTCTGATTTTTTTGTTCTGGATTGAATCACTAATGTGAGATTAAAAGATGTTTTATGCAATACAAAGGAATGGTGGGTCACTTTCCATGGCAGTCGCACTTTGATATTTGCTGCTCGCGCAGTTCATAGGCAGTGTCCAACTGAAGACATTTCTTGTGTGTGCGTGCGTGTGTCCGTGTGTGTGTGTGTGTGCGCGCATGTGTTTAAATCCTGGAACAGAGATAGAACTATATATGTGGTTTTATAGAGAATTATATATGTGGTTTTATAGAGAATTATATATGTGGTTTTATATAAGTATTTTATATATAGTTAAAATGTGTGTGTACTTTTTACAGTTCATATATATGTACTGTAAATGGAAATATATATATATATATATTTCCATTTATAGTACATATGCATATATATGTACTGTAAAAAGTACAAATACATTATATGCATGCACATATGTACTGTAAATGGAAAACTGGAGGGGAAATCAGAGATATTTCATTTCTAATGATGTTAGTAGGAAAAGGAACTAAACAGTATGGTGCATCTTTCCATTCCAGGTCTAATTTTCTGCTGATTATAAATGGACAAAGCTAAGGGGAGTTGCTCTTAGCAGATAATTTCTGCTCAGTATTTTGGTCCATAATAAAGTCATATTGATGTATTTCCTTTCATGCCAAATCATCACAAAGGTCTCTACAAATTTAACCAATTAGCATGCAAGCTAGACATAAGGTTTAGTTCAATCTTATACTGAAATGCAGGCACTGCACATAAACAGTGCACAGCAGATCGTTAAGAAATAGGATACCACATCCAATTGTAATCGATTTGCAGGTTTGGTGGGGATTCAAATATAGTGATGGGGTGAGACAGGGACAGGGGCCATACAAATAAAGAGGGGGGAAATTAGCGCTGAAACAAATACTACTTTATGAATTTGGGAATCCAGATTTTTAACATTTGTTGTTTTTAACAAATATTCAAATTCATGCCCTTTGAGAACTTTAGATTCTCTTTGTGTTTAACTTGCCTTTGCCTAGCTTAGTTACTTTATCTCTGTTTTGGTTTTTTTGGTTAAATTTGATTGGCCTAGATCAAAGGTGGGGAACCTTTTCCCTCCTATAGGCGACTGAAACTTTGTACAAGCTACTCCATGGGATGAATAGGTGTTGGGAGCACTTAAAAGATGTGCTCAGGATGGGAGGGGAAGGTCCAGATCATGGATCTCTGCCATGGATCCATCCCCTATCCTTGTGTGTGTGCTTTTGTCTTTGTTTCCTTCCCCTGAGCTCTGTCTTTCAGTGCTTGAGAATAGGGGGGTGGATCCATGGGACCAGGCTGGTTTAGCAAATACTCTGCTTTAGCAGATACTCAGTTCAGTTCAGTTCAGTTCAGTTAAACTTTATTGCGAAGCCAATAGGCCATTGCAAAATAAAAACACACACCAAAAGAGAAAAAGAAATATACATAACAAATAGCAGATACTCAAAATTCAGATGTATCCCCTTTGAGAACTTTGAATTCACTTTGAGATTATTTTGATTACTTAATTTGCATTTTTGCATAATGCCAGCTTTACACAGAAACTGGAATCCAAATTCTTAATTTTGAATGTGATACTTGCACCAGCTCTCCAAAATTTATAATGCTCTCAGATTAATTTATCTTATCTTAACACACTGTTCTTGAGAAAAGAGCTAAGAGATCTTTTCAAGCTGCAAAAAGTCCAGGGTTTGGACTTTTGTCACAAAAAGATGACATTTTCAGCAATTTAGCGCTCCCTGACATTAAGTTGTTTGTTCAAAGGGTGCCAGTCTTCCCTGCCAGCCAACACTGAGGGTACTCACTGATGTGATAGTGCTGCCGTCATCCCACCTGGGGGTGAGGAGGGCTACCCCTGGCTGGGGCAGCTCCACTGATGGGAACAGACATCCCCACTGCCTGCCCTGCCCGGGGGTGGTGGTGGAAGGAAGCAGGGTGTGGCCGGTGCCCCGCTTCCTTCCCCCTCATGGCTTCCTGTCAATAACAGGCAGCCATAGCTGGCTGCCATGGCAACTCCACACACCGGGACGAGCCGGGGCTGAGAACACACCTTCCTGCCTGATTCACCTGCTCTCGCCCAGCTGGACTGCAGCTGGGCACAGACTGTGGGCCCCCTTTGTCCTGGGGGACCCACTGGTTCAGCCACCGCCCCGGGCGGCTGTTGGGGTTTGTACCAGGCCCACATCTGGCAGATCCCAGAACAAATGTTCAGGCATTAGACTCAGCCAGTCAGGCCAAAGCGGGAATTGGGCCAGTGTGATTTCTGTTAGCACCCTGAAACATGAAACCGCCATGGGGGTAGCACTTTGGGTTAGATACATTCATTATGTCATACAATGCCCAGGGCCATACCTTAATTCATAGGGATGGGCGAACAGATCGCGGTTCGGGTTCAGCCATTCGGTTCGGCTGCGTTCAGTTCACCCGTTCGGTTCGGCTGCGTTCGGTTCGCCCATTCGGTTCGGCAGTTCGGTTAGTTCGTCGGGTTCGGCCGTTCGGTTCGGCTGTTCGGTTCGGCCGTTCGGGAAATGTTATAGGTGTTTTTTTTGTTTTTTATATGGTTTTTTGGTTTTTTATTGGGTTTTATATGGTTTTCTTTTGTTTTTTATTTGTTTTTTTGTTTTTATATGGGGGTTTTTTTGTATCTAATATTATATATATATATCTACACTAAATCTAACTGCTATTAACTATTCTATATGCTGTGAACTAAATGGATTATCTAATAAGTACACAGGCCTACTCCTACAAACACTAAAACTAAATCACTAACGCTATCTCTATCACTAAGCTAGCTCCTACAACTACTATCCCTAACCTATCTATCTATCTATCTATATCTATATCTCTCTATCTCTCTCTATATGGGATGGGGGGGGAATCACAAACACAAGGTTTCAGTTTAAGGTTTAAGTTTCATTTCAGTACAAAACTGAAATGAAACTTAAAGCAATCTAATAATCCTACTCAACGCCTGCTGTTCAGGAACAGTGACTAGCTCAGAAGGTGTTGGGAAGGGGGGAGGCAGATAGTTTCATTTCTTGCAAGCCTCTCCACCCCTGGTGCCTGGAAGTCTGCTCCTCAGTGACTAGTACTACCCCTCCCTGTCACCTTACAGTGAACCTTTTTTTGCCACCTGAACGCGATCCGAACTGACCGAACTGTTTGGCCATTTCACCGTTCGGTATGTTCGGTATGTTGGGTATGTTCATGTTCGCATTCGGTCGTCCGAACAGGCCGAGTTCGGGCCGAACTCCGAACTTCCGAACCGTGTTCGCCCATCCCTATTAATTCAGTACCTCCAGAGATGCCTCTCTCAGTTCAGTTGCTTGGTCATACAGATTCATTTGCTTCATTAAACCAACGTCATGGTAAAGACAGTAGCAGTCATTTAGCAGTTTAAGTAGTAGAGCAGTCCTTGGAATCAGACCTGGGGCATAGGCAGGGACCCATCTCCGATCATGACTGTTGTTCAGTGAGAAGCACGTTGCTGGCACTATATAAATATTTAATAAAAAATATTATTTTGGGCCAGTATTTGGTAGGCAGGGATAGGTCTTGGGGAAGTGTGGGATAAGGGATTTTAACTGTAAACCACCCTGAGCCCTTCGGATAAGGTGGAATAATAAATTTAAACAAGTAATTAAAAATTCACAGTTTTACAGAGTGATCCTTTGGCAGATAATGCATGATCTAGCAGTTAGTGAAGCAAATGAGATTTGTGCACACTGCCTACTAGCATATGTGTTTTCTGGAGGATCACACTGTTGCATAGACTGAAAACAATATTAATCCAATGCGTGTTTGGCTTGGCCAAGGCCTATAGGATTTGGCTCTATGGTCATTTTCACATGGATCGTGGCACCTCTGCAGTCTGTGGGGGATGGGTGGAGGTGGTGGCGGGTGGGCAGTGCGTGGGTGGCCTGTTCCGCAGACGCCCACCCACTTCCACACACAGAGCACCCGTCATTGGCGCCTGTTGCTCCATGCGTGGGGGATCGGTGAAGATGAGTGGAGCACGGGAGCGCACTCACACACACCCCACCCGCCATGGTGATCCTACGGATGCCCCCCCCGCCCACCTGCCCACACACATGGGTGAGGGGGGCATCTGTTTGAAAAGGGCCTAAATGGATGGTCTTATTCCACAAAAAATGTTATTACTTCCTGCTTGTATTGTATTATGCAGTGCAGATATCTCAGTGCACCAGAGCTCTAAGGAATGGTCACTTCTTATGAGGAAATCAAAATAAGGAATATAAAGATGAGAAGAAAGTGGAGAATTAAAATACTAGTACAAGGAATTTTATATTATGTATTTTTGTTGTGAGATCCTCCAAGTACCCCCAGCCGTGGGGCACTATAGAAATAAAATTATTATTATTATTATTATTATTATTATTATTTATTATGTATTTATTATTTATTTTATTTAGGCAATAATGTATTTATGAAATTTCCCAGGCAAACTGTCATACAGTGGGAGACACTCCACAATTGCAAAATACATTGATTCAGACCCTAAGGTGAGAAGCAGAAATCTATCAGAGCAAACGAAAACAATACAGCATTGGGAAGGAAAGGAGATAGCCACCGCTTGGCATAGACTATCTCCGAATAAAGGAGCATTGGGTGATTTTGCTAACAAGTGACAAGATGCAAAAAGGAAGATTTGCAGTATTCCCCTGGGCCTATTTCACCCCCACCCCCCAAAAAATATTGGCACTTATTCCAGTCTGAGAGTCTGAGGCTGGGGCTGTCACACGATAACTCCAATTCACTTGGGGGCGGGGGGAGGAGTTTGTGCCTTTTTAAAAAAAATAAAAAATCAACAACAGCCAGTTACATTCGCTTCTCCTTTGTAATTTGTTGATCAACTGGGCAAATGTGACTACCCTTTCATCTTCACGTTACCAGAGGAGCCACCTTAATCCAGCAAACAAAACTGTAGGCTGATAATGAGGGTATTGGGTTAGTGTTCTCTGCCCTGCACCTGCTCACAAAGCCACCAAATAATGAATGAGGATGAATTACATGCGGTGAACACCAGGAATACAGTCTCTTTGTATTAAGCTCCAAAGGCCTAATCTGCACATTGGTGCTCAGCTGGAATCACATAAGGGAGCTGAAGGGAAGAATTCTAACTCTCAGCTTGAAGTCATTATTAGAATTCTGTTTCTTAAACCAAACAGCTCTGTACAAGGATGCAACTAAAATTTCCAATTCTAGTGTAAACTAAGAATAATGGACTGATAGGACACCATTCAGGAGACAGGCAACACATGGCAAAAGTGATATTGTAGGGATTAGAGCAGAAGTCACAGCACACCAATTGCCTAAATTGTCAGGTCATGCAAGGCTGGCATTAGGGTACAGCAGCCTAGAAAATGGCCTAGGACACTGATGTATTGAAGCAGACTGTTGAATCTGCTTATGTGAATCTGTAGCATAGTCCCTTAGACATTTGCTTATGATGAATCTGCTGTGTGTTGGGTAATAGGTTCTTCCTGGAATGTTGATGTAATACAGTTTATGCAGGGGTGTGTGTGTGTCTAAATTAGAGTTACTCATAACCAGCAATAGACTACAGACACCATGTCCAAGGGGCTTCAAAATGGGCTGGGGATGGGTGTTGACTCTCCCAGAGTTGTAGTCTCTGCTGGCTCCCACCCTTCACTTCTGAGAGTCCTCTCCCACTGCGTCGTGCACACATCAAACCCACGCCCACCCCACAGTTTCAAGCCCACTTGCCATGCCTGCACAGCCAGGCTCTCTTTTCCTTCTCCCTATGGTGCAGCAGAGGGAAGTAGAGGTGCTGGGGCCGTGCCGTAGGTGGGTTTTAAGTAGAGTTGAAGTGAATAACGGTTTCAAATACCGAATTCAGTGAAGTTGACATATTCAAGGAGTGGGCAAACTGGCTTGTGAGCCATATTCAGCTCTCGTCCAAGTCTTTGACCTCGCACTGCCTTAATGGCCTTGATACATGACCCTAATGCCAAAAGCCTGGAAACTGGTCTTGTGTAGTGTCTATGGAATTCCATGGATGCTGTGAGGTGTCTGTTTCATGCAACTCCTTCGGGCTCTGGGATGTGTGTTCTGCAGAGCTATGCTGTTTGGAAACAAAGAACTATTTTAAGCCCAGCCTCCATATTATTTAAACTTTGTGTAGATTTACATAAACATACATATATGTAAAAGGAGGCTTTCCAGTTCTTTTCCCTGGGGCAGATGGCAACTCTACCTAGGGTAATTTCAGACGTTACGAAAACGCCTTTCACCACAGTGAACCCCGGTGGATTCCCGGTGGTGGTGGTGTTTCCATGAACGTCTGTTTGGTCCCAGCCAGAGGTTCACCATGGTGAACCTCTGGCCGGGATCAAGCTTGACCATGGTTCTCGACCTCCAGCCGGCCAGAGGTCGAGAACCGTGGTTAGAGTGGCCACGATCCGGGATGGGCCAAAAGTAACGTGTGTTACCTTTGGCCCATCCCGGATCATGGCCCCTCTCCGATCCCTGTTAGCGATCAGGCTAGCCCGTCTAAAGGACAGCCGGCCTGATCACAGACCGGGATCCGAGACAGATCCCACTCCAGGGTTCAGTGTGGTGGGTCGGAAGGCCCATCACGTCTGAAATTACCCATTGAAGGCTTCCAAAATGAAAAACAAAATTAACATTTTTCTTTTGTGGTTAACTTTATATTATTTTAATAAAATAACTGATTAACTTATTTATTTTATTTATTTTAATAAGTGGTTAAGTTTATTTATTTATTTTGATTTTTATCCCACCCTATCCCTTAAAGGCTCAAGGTGGCTAGGTGGCTAACAGCATAATTAAAAAAAACAACATAAAATACAAAAGATAACCCCTCAAAACTACAGAAAATACCCATCCCCCCTCAGACCTAAGTGTCTGGCCAAATAAATAGGTCTTACACTGCCTCTGGAAGATACTCAGACTAGGGCTTAGGTGAACCTCTAAGGCAGTGGTTCACAAACTTTTTCTGGCTGTGTACCCCCTTCTCAACTTTAGCAAAGAGCCAAGCATCCCAACTAATTTGCATACTTTTACACAACCATGTAACTTGCAGCATCTGTGTTGTGCCTTAGACCCCCAAGGAATGCTTCACAGATCCCAAGGGGTCCGCGGGTCTGTGGACCCCAGTTTAGGACCCACTGCTCTAAGGGAAGGGAGTTCCAAAGCCATGAAGCGGCCACCAAGAATGCTTTTCTGTGTGCCCAGATCAGAGACCCGGGCTAATGATGGACTTTGCAGGGGAGTGCTCACTGCTGATATTAGAAGCTGTTGAGGGACATTAGGGAGGAGATGGCCCTTAAGCTATGTAGGGCCCAGGTCATTTAGGGCTTTATAGGTCGGGACCGTGTTTATTTCATTACTTTGTAAAGCGCCAGGTACATTGCTGGTGCTATATAAGTGCTTGCTAATAATAATAAATAATAATAATAATAAATTAATAAGTAATAAAACCAGCACCTTAAATTGTGCACCTTGAATTACAAGTAGTTGTAGTTACTACATAAATACAGTGACTTTGTTCTGAATACACACAGTATATCAACAGCTTTACTAGCTCACCTGTTTGTGTTAGCAATAAAAACAACCATCTGAACTGGCCTCCTGACCTTGTTTTCCCATTCTGGAAACTCCACAGTTTGTTAGGGGGGAAAGGTGAGCACTGCAAACGCACACGCAATGTATTGCTAATTAGAAGAACGTGTGAACTATTTGTTTGCCACACACTTCACCAGACTTTTATTACCAAAGACAAAGCAACACTGTGCATCGTACCCACCCCGCGAGGTTATTTTCAAACAGACTACCAAGAACAATATATCATTCTGCCACTCTGCTAAACTCTGCTTAGGAGTACTCAGGCCTAACCTTTCAAATATAGGTTGGAAAGAAAAAACGCTAGCACAAAACAAGCCTTGAGGAACCTGTCAAAACTATAAAGTCCACCAAATGCTTCAATGATTTATTTACTCCATTTTGTTTTTAGTTTTTGTTTGCTTGTTTTTTGCTGTAAATTGTAGTGAGTGATAGAGTCCCATCCATGCTGACTTATACCAGAACTAGATCCATTGTTATTATTTGTTACAGTTATTGTACTGGTTTATAGGAGTCCCAGTTGTGGGCCAGGTTCCCATTGAGTTAAGCACTGTACAAACCCATAATGCAAGACAATTCCTACCCTATTAATTTTAAGATGAGAGACGGCAAGTGGATGCAATAGTTGTAGGGGGAGCCTATGGAAACAATGAGATAATACTGGTCAGCATATCCAAATAGATCTCCCCTAGAGGTTAGGCGTTGATCCCATAACCCCTGGGATGGGCAACCCTGTTTGGGAAACTTTCAAGCCACAAGAAGGGGATGACTTCCTTGTCACATATAGGGATAAGGGTCACCAACATAAACCCCTAGGTGCTGAGTGTTGACCAGCATAACCCTTGGGATGGGCAAGTCTGGTTGGGGAAGTACGTTTATACCTGAGCGGTCCAAATTGCAGGCAGGGTATAAACCCTAGGATGAGTTGTGCCCAGGAAAGCTTCCCCTTCCATCCAGGTTACAGTAGGTGTTAACTTACGTTCACAGTCCATAGGTACTGATATGTATATTTGTTTGTAAGTGCTATATGATATCGTGTTATGTATTGCTTTCTTGCTTGTTTTATTTTGTATTTATAATTGTTACGACCTATGGTCAAACAATAAATTACTACTACTACTACTGTTCAGCATGGTAGGCATGAACATACTTTGCTCTTGAGGGAAGAGCAAGAAGGGAAAAAGAATTTGAGAAAGCAGGTAGGGAGGGGAGCTAAGGATATCAGGAGGTTGTCCTCTACTGCGACATTTTGGGGGAACAGTATAGCCATAAATAACCATAGCTTCACCCTCAGTTCTGTAAATTCTAAGACCCTGGTCTTGTACTTTACTAGCCCTGGCTCTTGTACTACATTGAGAGGTGGATAGAAATCTGAGAAATGTGGCCTCCTGCATGTCTTTTTGGACCCTTTGATGCTAAGCCACACTGAGAAAAGTGATTGTATATTGAATATTGAGTCTTGGAAGGCAGATGTGTCCCTTTGTATTTTACTTTCCTGTCCTCTTTTGCAAAATAACAAAAATATTCTATTGCATTAAGAATTTGCCTGTTGCCACCTCCTGAATTAGACAAAAAAATAATACAGCCCTAAAAGAGCCTACATTCTGGTGCTACAGGATATGAGCAGGCACGGCAAAGAGGTACCAATGGTAGAGGTCCGTGCAGCAATGGCAAGGAATTAATTGTGATATACTCGGGTGATTCAAGCAAGTGAGCCACTGATCTGGCTGAAATTTGGACAATTTCTACCCCTCACGCAGGCGATCCTCTCTAAAAATTTTCACAGTGACAGGATAAATCATCTCAATTTTATAATGATTAGAATGTTCGTGATTTTAATGGAGTGGTGCAGTCTCCGTAACTGTAGCGCTGCTTCTGCGGCGCTATAATTACTACCGGGCCTGTTTGAGGGAAATGTGTGTAATATGATGAAATAATTTTGAACACCTGGAAGGTTTTGTGAACCTTATGTTTAGCACTCTCCCCAGAGAAGATGACACTAAGTTGTTAAATGTGGAGTGCAACAGCTGTAATTGGAAACCTCAGGAAACATTCAAAGGAGTGTTTACTTGGTAAGAGCAAAGCTCTGTGGAGGTAGTGAAGACTGAGAGTGTGTTCCCACGAAATGGATGGAGCCTACCTGAGGGTAAACAACCCACACCACCCTATGGGATACTGTGTGGTAATTTACCCTGAGTGGAAATTTTACCACATGCTAACATTTCATGTGGCTGACTGTTCCTATCCATTAACATGGAGCAAAGATAATTAACCTGTGGATAGGAGCTGTCATACAAGATGACTTAACCGCCACATATACTTCTCAGAGGTGGACAGCCTCCATCTTGTGTGAACATACCATATGACCAATGTCTTAAAATGATGATGCGTTGATTTTCAGGTAAGGTGGAAAAGAATAATTTTTAAAATGGTCCTGAAACCATTTATACTGAAGTAGTCCCACTGAAGTCAACGGGAGAGCTTCAAGCTAATAGCGTTTTCACACAGACATTTAAATAGGAACTAAAGCCTTAATTCCTATGTGAGCTGTCCATCTGAACACTGCAAATCTGAGATTATCATCAAGGATTAGGGAAAAGCATTGTTATTTATAAACCCTCTATTGCTAGGTTTTATAATATTGGGTCGTCAAACTAATCTTTGATAGTGTCTGTGTGAACGACTATCAAGGATTAGTCAACTAGTCCTTTATTAAAGCCACAGAGTCCATCATAAAAACCTGACATCCTCTCTGGGCATTTCCTGCTCTATGGTATCTAGGGACACATGACTGTGAGGCGATCGTATTACCTTTGCCATAGTTCTGCAATGCATTGCGGAGTGCCGAGTTTAAATACCCGAAGAACAACGGGATTAGTTTCCATTTTCTTCAACTCAGAAATCAGAAAAATGAAGAAAAGCAGTTTTTCTTCAATCCCAGAAATCAGTGTGCTGAGCATGGACGAAAAGCATCATGGGATTGAAATTCATCCCGGAGACTCTGATTCCTGATTAACAGCCAGGTTGTGTTCACACAGACGGTCAACGATTAATGTAGCATTAAAATGTCCGTCTGAACAAACAGGAGTTTGTGAATACTAGATAGTAAACTCGATTCTATCAAAGATTACTTTGTCCATGTGAAAACGCCCTAAGTGATTAGAGGATTGCAGCATAGTTTGCGTAAGTGGCAATTGGCATTTCTGATCTTGCTAATACTGGTGTAACTCCCATAGACTGTGCACCAATGCAAAACAATCTGTATACATTGCAAATGAGAACCACCTGTAAATTAATCTCCTAGAGAGTATGGTTGTAGCTTTTAAACAACTGGCAGTTAAAGGGTTACAATGCAGGTGTATAGTGTTTGTCACGATTTCTGTATAGTGTATTAAATTACAAGGAGTATGGCTTGGTCCCTTGGCAGGTGCTGGGAGGTGATGTAATTAGCTCATTAAACCCAGATAATGTCTTGTAAAGTCACTCAAGTGCATAGAGCGGGAATATCAGTTGTTACTTTCCTCCTTCAGTGAGGAGCGTAACCTTTCCAATAACCGGTTTTCCTTATTGAAGAGCAAAACCCCATTGCACGGAAAGCATGTTGTTCTGAATGACAATTTTAAGAGGTTTAAGAGATCGCAACTATGGAGGCATATTATAGGCTTCTTAGGGTGATTTCAGACGTTACGCGGTCCCGATTCACCACAGTGGATTCCCGGTGGGGTGAACCGATCAACCAAAAAAAGCCCTGAACAGACATGACGGGACCGGGACCACAGCAGGGAATTGGGCCAGCAGATCACGGCCTGGGGCAGCACAACAGATGTTACGCCGATCCCGGGCCGGGCCGTGGTCAAAGCACCCAGAAGGCACCGGGGCGACTCGTCCCAGCTGCTGCTGTGTGCCCTTTAAATCTCCCTCCCCGGCCTGTGTTGTTGCTGGTTGCCTGGCAGCGACGCTGCATGCTTTGCCCCCGGATGGGAATCATTTCCTTTTGATTCCGGCCAGTGGTTGCCGGCCAGATGTTACTTTTTGTAGGTTCCCGTCAGGAATCTTTTTGACCACGCTTTCAGAGATGGTCCAGGGGGGAGCCCCCGAAGAGTGGTTGATTNACCACGCTTTCGGAGATGGTCCAGGGGGGAGTTCCGGAAGAGTGGTTGATTTTGACCCCATGTGGGTATTGACTGTGGTGAACATCTGGCGGCCGCTGTAAAGACGTTCAGGGTGCTTTGGCCCCGCCGCGGGATTGAGCGTGGTTCACTGTGGTTGACTGTGATCTCATAACGTCTGAAAATACCCTTAGTTTCTTTCTAAAACACCAAATGGTCTCTTTATGGCCTGCATCAGTGGTGAGCAAACCTGTTACTATTATTATTAATTTATATAGCACCTGCAGTGTGCCTTGTGCTAGACAGTTGTAATTAGAGGTCATTTATTTATTTCTTTATTTTATTTATTTATTTATTTAAAAAATTTACTACCCCGCCCCTCCTACCACAGGCAGCTCGGGGCGGCTTACAATTATAACAGAATAAAAACAACAGTAAAGCTAAAAACAACTCATAATAAGGAGGATTAAAATATCCCTCGCCACCCATTCACCCATCTCCCCCGCCAAACGCCTGGCGGAACAGCCAGGTCTTACAACTTCTTTGAAAGGAGGAGAGATCCAAGGCCAACCGGGCTTCCACCGGAAGGGAGTTCCACAGCCGTGGTGTGACCACTGAGAATGCCCTCCCTATTGTGGCCCCCCAGAAGACTTGGGGGACCTTAAGAAGGGCACCCCCGGATGACCACATGACTTATGTGAAAGAACTAAGCAGGAGTGTGTGTGAACTGTTCTGAACGGACAGGTTTCCACATCATAAAAACTATTACAATAACTGGTTCTCCTGTGTAGTCTCAGCAAAGAAGCAAGGGACCATATTAGTTATGGAGGTCACGTGTGAGGTACATTGGTGGAAAGGCAGAAGATAATACATGAGTAATTCTTTTGTGGATAAAGGTACAATTTAGTCTGCTATGGAGTTTTCTAAAAGTCTTTCTGAGGGCAAAGATATACAATTCAGTGTGCTACGCAAATTTAAACAGGAGCGATTACCTTCTGCGTCCTCTGCCATTTCACTTGGATGTGGTAGTTTTTATATCCTGTGCAATTCTGTTGTGCAATTTTGCAGTGCGCTGTTAAACAACTGCTTAACGTACTCCATGTTGAGACATAGCCCAGAGATGCCTGCGTTGCACGGATGAATGAAGTGATCCCTGTGGACAGTTTGCACATTGGTTTGTTGGGTTTACAAATGTACTTTGGGGACACGCCATATCTTTGTAATGATTAGGTTGTTTTTATTTTTTAGTAACCAGACTGAAATAAAGTGCAAAAATAATCAAATAAAAATTAAACAAAATAATGTAGAGAATGTTCATGGGTATCTGAGGGTGGGCTTAAAAAGGGGGGGAGGAAATTAGTAATCTAACACACACCTGCAAACCTTGAGTTTGGGGCACAGGGGCTAGTCTTCAATTTTGGAAGCTGCACCAGCCCTGCACAGTGCCTTTGGGATGATGATGAGGACAGTGAGGATGAGAGGGAGAAATCACTCCAGATTTCCTGTAGCCTTGGTGGATATTCTCAAGCTAAAGCACAGAAGATTGTGACTTTGGATCTCATTTCCACGGTGTTTTCTTGCAACCCACACCCTACTATACATGGTAAAGAACTAGGAACTGCTAAATGAGCTGAGATAAGATGATACATGAGCACAGTCAGAAACAGAACTCAATACTCTCAGCATAGTTACCCCAAAGTTTTGCTACCCAGCCACACTGCTAATGTTGCTACAACATTCTAACAAACTGCTATTTTTTCTACTGGTTAATTATCAAAGTGCTTTTTGAGTGACAGAATTTTTTTTTAAAAATGTTTTAAAGTCACAGCCAGCTGTTGCATCTACAGCTCAAGTAGGGTTTCCACTGCTCACGGTTTTCATCCTGAGATTCCGACAGGCTAAAATGGGAGTCCTAGGGTGAAACTGCAAGAAGTGGCAACCCTAAACTCAAGTGTCTGCAAATCAGTGGAGGTAATGACTCCACTCTATTCAGCACTGGTCACACCTCACCTGGAGTATTGTATTTCAGTTTTGGGTGCCTCATTTTAAGCAGGCCATTGACAAATTGGAGCAGGTTCAAAGGAGGGCAACAAAGACGATAAAGGATCAAGAAAGCAAGTCTTGTGAGAAAAGGTTGATGGAACTGGGTATGTTTAGTCTAGCAAAGAAAAGATTGAGGGGAGAGATGACAGCAGTTTTCAGCTATCTAAGGGCTTCCACCAAGAAGATGGCAAAGAACTGTTTTGCATTACTACAGAGGCAGGATTGGAAATAATGGGCTCAAATTACAGGAAGATAGATTTCAGTTAGATTTCCAAATGGTAACAGCTATACGACAATGGAACAAGTTGCCTATGGAGGTCTCAGGCTCTTCGTCACTGGAGGGTTTTTTTTAAAAAAAGGCTGGACAGCCCTCTGTCAGGGATGTTGTAGCTATAGTCATCCTACATCCAAGCAAGAGACTGTACTAGACTAGATGTTCCTTGAGGTACCTTACAGCTCTGACATTTTATAATTCTATGATAAATCTTTGAAAAGCAAACCAGAAGGAGGGGGCACATGTGATTTGTGATAGAGGCTGCAATACTTGTGCAATTTAATTTCTGAAAGAGTGATTTTTAAAACAAAGACAGAGCAGAGGTGTATCTTTATGCGGTCAGCTCTGGGGTACGTATCGTTATAGGTTGGGACAGGGCGGTGGGGTGGGTGAAGAGGCTGCCAACCCCTGCTCCTACCCCCCCTTCCCAGTTGGGACCATTGTTTCTCCTCTGTCCGTGAGCATGAAGTTTTCTTAAAACCTGTTCACGTAGTCTTGTGTGAGGAACAAATATTTATCCTGAATCATATTTTTTAGCAACCTCCCTAGACATCAGATTTGAGATTATCACAAGGTGACTAGTAATTATTTCCTGACAGCTAGAAAATTCTGATGCCATCTGGTTGGAAATTCCCCTCCAGGCTATTTCTCTTGATAAAAACATTTACCAACAGTTTAGTTGCAAGCCCTGTCGTCTTTTTTCCATAGAGAAAGCCATAGTACAGCTGGATAATTGGGACTCGGGAACAATTTTTGAAAAGGCTCAATTTGGAAAACTCTCTTGATTAGAGACATAATTATCCGAGCTTCATGAGGATAACACAGTTCTTCTTGGAACTTTATGTACCTCGTGGAACATTGAGTTGTTTATTACATTGCCTTCTTAGCCTTCCCAGTTGAACTTAAATATCTGCTGCTTATCTCTGCTGTTTCTTCTGTGAAAGTCTATCTTCCGATGGTTTTATTTACTGTACAGTAGCTATAATATTCTCCTTGACGGTTAGCTGTATGAGGAAAAGTGCAACCCAGAGTAAAGGGGCCAACACAAAGCTGATGCACCATTTTATACCTTCTCATGAGGGCTTAAATCAGAGGTTTCCGAACTGTGGCTCAGGCTCCCAAGTGGTGTCATACTATATGCGTGTGGATGGAGATGTGTTCCTGATAGTATCTGATGAACTTTGCATGTCTTTGTTGTTCTCTGGGAGGTCACGGACTTGCATTTAAATCTCAAAATGGCTTCACACAGGCAAAATTTGGGGGAACCTCTATCTCCAGTGGTGTCAAGTTCCCATGTGTGGTCTCTGCCCAGAGTAAATTTTGCCCCTAGAGAAGGTCAGAGAGTATGATTAACTCAATCACCAAGCACATTTCCCCCCTCTTCAGTTAGCTTGGTTACTTTTTTCACTGCAGGTCTGAGGAACGGAGTCCAACTCCAAATTTAGCAAAACATTTTAGCTGTACAGCTTCAAGGCGCTGATTTTTTTACACCTATTTTTTAAATAAGAAAATGGATGTTTGAATTCATACTAGACCTAGCTTAAACTTGCATGGGGTAACCCAGGGGTGGCCAACCCATAGCTTGTGAGTCAAATGATGCAGGCGGCTCATGAGACCTCACTGAGGACAGTGATACCGTGAACTGCACACAGATCTTAAAATGTGCATTGCACCAGATTGGTCTGCACTCAGTGTTGCCAGGTTCTGAATGTCATATCTCCCTGCCAGAGGGCAAAATGTCCCTTAGTGAATCAAAATTTCCCTCCACAAATAAATAACACAAAATATTTGCAGTACCTTGCAAAAATGTCTCTCATTTTGTGACCAGAAATAACTGACACTTGAGAGGTATGATAGCATCATCCTTTCTCTGAAATGTTTCTGAGCTCCAGTGAACATGCAGATGCTCTGCTCTGAAGGAAATTATAGCTAATAGGAAATAGGTCCTGGAGCATCTAAGTTGCTCTGGAGCAAGTGGCAGCAGTTCACATGGACTTGCTACAGATTAAGAATATAAGAAGGACCTGGCCATACTGGGTCAGGCGAATGTTCTATCCAGCCCAGCATCCTGTCTCCGACAATGGCCTCCTTCGGTCGCTTCAGAAAAGTGCGCAACAGGTCATAATGAAGTGGCCATACCCTGCTAGTTAGTCCTAGTTTCCAATGGTCATCATCAGTTACATCCCCCAACCAACTTGAGGATTATTTATGGACCTAGCCTCTAAGTACTTATCCAGTCCTTTTAAAAACCCAGTAATGTTGTTGGCCTTTACAACATCCTCTGGCAACAAGTTCCACAAGTTAAAGTTGTATGTTGAGTAAAATAATT